>JASSUY010040558.1:5344-28965 GCA_032466535.1 Forpus xanthops | reverse complement strand
ACACAGTGCGACACCAGCTACTGCTTAAAGAAAAATGACTGCTGCTGCTGAACCCATGACACTCATTCAATAATATGTGAATCTTAAGAGGCAACAAAAAAATTTTTGGTGAAGAAGTCACTAAATGGAATATCATTAATTCCTGAAGAGTAGAAATTAGAAGAAAAATAATAATAAATCTAATTTCCTTAATATTTAAGGCTTCCAAGAACATGTCATTTATTGTTATTACAATATTAAAAAGAAATATTTGTAACAGCTTAATTGTTTTTATGGTTGCAGCATGTTGACCTGTATTGTGGAAAAGCACATTACTTCAGGGAGTAATTAGATACAGATGGGGAAATGAACAGCTAAAATATTGAACTCTGATAATTCCATTAGCATGCAATTTTGATGGATGTCTGACTAGACTAGGTCTTATTCATGTGAGTTGTTTGTACTTGGAAATATGAAGTAAGGTGATAGTGTCTTATCCCTTGCCATTTTACATTATCAAAAGTAGACTCACTGATGCTGTATGAGTGCTTGTCATCTTTCCAAATAATTCTAAAACTTTTCCCTTTAGTACACTGTTTTCCATAAAAGGACTCTTGCGTAGACCGCATTCATATTTACCAGGGCTACACTGCTGAGGCTCCATCCCTACAGGCCACAGTCAAGCATTTTAATGTTTGCTTTTTATGTCATAAATGCAGTGCATCTAAACCTGTGTTGATATAGTTAAAACTTTAAAGGAAATCTACTCTTTTAAGAGTATACATCCACTCTTTACACTTCACAGTGCTCCTGTAGTGTTTTGTTTTTCTTTAATTTGATTTATTCCATGATAACACTGTCATTGCCACGAGCTGAAACAAATCTAAAAGGCTGTGTTTTGATATTAGGTTAATTTGATGCATTAAGTATTTGTTGTTCTGCTTGCTTAATGTTATAGTCGAGAATGAGAGCTTCAGTAGCAACCTGTGCTACATTGCCTTCTCTTGAGTTCTCCACCCTACATCTGCAGGTTTCTTTTTTCTCTTTAGAGTTGGTTGCTGATGTTATTATTATGAAGATAATCCAGAGATATTGCTCATCTATGCCATAAATATAGTTTTATATACATGAAGACAGCATATGTATTAAACTGATAACAAACATAAGACAGTTTTCTAAAATTAGCATTCTGATTAGATGAAAATGAAGGCAGGAGTAGGTATTTTGGTCAAATACATTAGGTTTTAAACTCTCTTTAAATCTGATGCTTGAGTAAGGTGCAGAGCAGACACAGTGAAATCCTCGTGTTATCCACCTTATATAAATTCTCTTCTCAGCATGGTTGGCACAGCCCCAGAGGAAGAAATTTCCAGGTAACTGCAAGTGCTGGTCACAGCTTTATTGTACACCATCTCTGCAGTTGAGCAACTGTTCCTCTAGCCTGGAGCTGTTGTGTGGTTAGATAACATGTACTATTGCAAACAGTTATACTGAACCTATTATGTAATGTTTTCATAGAATTATAGAATGGTTAGGGTTGGAAAGGACCTTGAGATTTTGCTAATCTGCATGGAAATCTATTGAAATTGCAGTTTCACCACAAATACTTAGCTAAAGAAATGCAGTTTGTATCACAACTACCAGTGTGGGCATAGAGTATAACTGTAAGGTGACCCTGTTGCTTCTGTATGGAAAAGTCATCATCTTTGCATCATACTGAGAAAGACATGATGAAGAGTTATTTTGGAACTGCTACTCATTCTTGACGCAATCACTTTAAGAGGCAGTGGAACAAAGAAGGCTCTCTTTCCTGCTTCACCCAGGTTCAGAGCTGGTGATTCATTTGCTTTTTCTATGAATGATATTGTGCATCCAAGAAAGTCTGAAACCAACATGCTAAGAAGGTCCAACATAGCAAGTACTCTTACTGCTTCTGCTTTTGATCTGAATTTTTCAAGACATAAAAAAAATTCAGGCAGGTATGCAGAACTGTAACTTCTTAGTTTGCATCAGGCTAACTACACCATTAATAAAGTCTTCAGTAATGCTATGTGTGTGTACTAAGAGTGGATATTACGGTTGAACTGAACTGTTGCTAGTACAGTTAGCAATAGCTCTGCAGCTGACCTCATGATAAATCTTATTGCTGAAAGCCCATTATAAACAGCATGAGCAGATATGTCAGACTGAAGGTAGAATAATTATCCTCTTTGCATTCATAAATATGAAGAGAGTACATTGCAAAATATTTCTTAATGTTGGCAATTTTTTTTTATTTTGATTATAGCACAGAGGGAAAGACTTGTCTTCAGTTCAATTAAAAGGATTTATATAGGTTCAAAGACCAACTCAGTTGTAAGAACTTAATGGAAATAAGAAAATAATGAAGAGTAAAACAAAAACAAACAAACCCACAGATTTAAGATTATTATAATTAAAAAAAAAAAAACAACTCAACAGCAAACCACAAAACAAAACTAGATAGAATATTTCTTTCAGTCATAGAAAAAAATGAGATACTTCAATAAAATATCACCAGCTAGTGGGTAGATAGCTGCAGATAACTGTTTTCATCTGAAGTCAAGACAGAAATCTTTTTCTATCAAAGAAAGTGATATGTGTTCCAGTATTCAAAAAACACAACATGATGAGACTTTTTTCTTGAGCTATTCAAAAATGCACTGAAGAAAAATGCCTGAGAGATTTCTACAAAATAAATTCCAAAGATAAAACCAAAGTTACAACTTCAAATTTGCTTGCTGTTTGTCCATGATGCTCTGCTCTGTCAATATGATTGCCACTTGAGTGCACCTAATGGTAGATGTTTAGATGCTCGCATATCCTGAAAGTAACCTGGATTCCTGCTTAAGTAAATATTGAGTTATTTATTTCTCAGACCTGCCATTTAGCAAAAAAAAAAAAAAAAAACCACAACCTTTTCATGAGGTTTTAATAAAAGATGAAAGTACTCCTCTTAAATCAAACTGGTCTAATGGAAAGTGTCCCTGCCCAGGGCAGGGGATTTGGGAGTGAGGTGATATTTAAGGTCCCTTCCAATCCAAACTTCTGTGTGTGTGTATGTGAATCTATTATTTGGCACAATATTAGGCATCCATAATGTCACTGCAGTGAAGTACAAACTATTTAAGATTATCTTATCCTCTGGTTGCTATGGAAACTACATAAAAATGTACTATCCTTCTATACAGCATAAAATACTAATACGCTGCTAGTAAATTTTATGAAGTTGTGATTGCTATTAAAAAAGCATTTGGAAATATAAGTAGCTCGAGAGCTCCATATCCTTTTACATTTCCACATAATGTCAAAAAAGCAGAATATTCAGCATGCTCAAAGACATTACAAGTATATTTACAATTTCATATCAGAACAAGTTGTGCATAGTTTCTCCATCTATACTCTAAAACTTGCATCATATGCCTATACATTTCATATGCAATTCATAAGGAACCTGAGACATTCATTGTTGTCAGCATGCTGAGCTGTGGGAAGTCTATGCTAATCTACTGAATACAGCAAAAATAGAGTGTGAATCAGTACAAAACAATTTGTCATGGATGGAACTCAAACATTTCTAAATCACCCCTGCATAGGAGAGGTTAGACCAGGTAGATTCTGTTATCCATCTTTCTTTAATTACATAGTAAACAAAAAATTTGTCAAACAAATGAAGGATGTTGGACTTCTGACTGTCCTGAGAAATGTGTCCTTTACAGTGAGGTGCAGAGTAGACTGGACCTTCCTTTACACTTTGTCACTGTGAAACTGAGAACTCTATTCCTGCTATACAAAGGGTGTGAGTAGGAACAGGTGTTATTCCACAGCATTTTTGGATTGAGAAGTCCCTCAATTTAGTCTCTGATGTAAGAACTCTTTGCACATTAAAGAGAGAACATGGTTGATAAAGTAAATACAGGTGAATTTGTTAATATATAAAGGCATAATCTTTGTATGCATGAAAGCCCAGACTACACAGCAAAATTAAGTGGGGTATGTAGAAATAGGTGTGAGGTTACAAGAGAAGCTGTCCTTCACAGCAATGTCAATCTGAAGAGATTCAGTGTCATGCTCAATTGCCTTTCTGTACTGATGAAAACTTAGGTGGCTGCATATCTTTAAATACATAAAACATTTGGGTTTTGTGACATACATCCCGAAGTACATCCGCTGCTGAAATGCTGTTTTTCTTTTGGAAAAATAAAACCAACCAAGAGAATAAAGATGAAATGGGAAATCATGGATTTTATACACATAAAGGTATTTTGATTTCTACCTTGTTTCTAGTACCATAGATGAACAAAAACTAAACATGCAGATATTTCCTAGTTCTGTATTTCTGGAATTTGTTTTGAACATTCTGGAAGTATGGTAAGCAGACTGCAGCTTGCCCTTACATGTTTGGCCCTGTGCTCATTCCTCATCTCCTGAGCTAATGTCAGCTAAAATATCCATTATAAGTTTAGAGTATGAGACAGGTGTGACAGTGACATGCAATATCAACAATTAAAAAATGGTACCACAATCTCAGTTCTAGCTACTTTAATACTTAAGCTTGGAGTCTGCAGTCAGCACAATATCTGTCAAAACTGGCTTATATGATACAGCTGTATCAGAAAAGAGACCAGTCTGTCTAAAAAAAAAAACCTCTTCTCTGTTTAAACTGGGAGTTGACATTTTAATGCAAATAGGAATAGCAAAGTTTAACTGATGGTTGACTTGCTCTGTAATGTTACTTACCATATAAACATGAACAGTTTGACAGAAGACAAACACATCGTCTTTTTCTCTTACCTGTGAAACTCACCCTAAGCCACTGGTAAATGCAATTTTTTGGCTCTTTAAATTATGATGTGGCATAGATGACCCAGAGTGAAATCAGAATGGTATAGCATATTTTTATGCTTCCTCTTGTTTCATTTGTAATTAACCTAATTTTGCAAGTTTGTATGTGACATGTATATGGACAAGACCTGAATAGATGAAATGAAAATTCCTCAACATCCTTTAGGTGGAAAAAGACATGAATAATTGCAGTTTAATAGGATTATTAAGGAATCCCTATGGGACTATGGGGGTTGGACTAGGTGACTTTTGAAAGTTCCTTCCAAACCAAACTATTTTATGTTTCTATGATGCATAAAAGAATGAAGGCCAAAGGATTTATCATCATATTATCTTTTATAACTAGCTTTGTAGTTCAAGAAACAATAGAACTAGAGTAATTTACATTAAGAAAGATTAAAAACATATGGATTTTTAAAAAGAAATACATAATTTTTATCAATAATTTTATATAGACTACCTAATAGATTCCACAAGAAATCACAATGAGCAAAAGAGGCATATCTCTTATGGGAAGTTAGCTATAGCCACACAGAAATAAGCACAGACATCCCAATATGAGGAAAATATTCTCAAAAATGAGTGATAGTGAGAATAATTTTTACATAACATCCTGAAAAAACAACATAGTGCATCTTCAGAGCATCATGAACAGCAGGACTTAACTCCCATTTAAAGAACATAATTATCATTTTAATAATCACATAGGAGAATATTTAAAGGCTTAAAAAAGATTCTCTGGAAACATATAGCTGTGTGATTGGCACACCACCATGTTGTTGTATAAGTATGAAATGCCGCAGATATGGATACAGTAGGTTACTTGATGAGTCAAGTTCAACCTCTTCCTTTGCTTCGGCATTGTAGAAGAGGAGAGTTTAGTTTGGGTGAAGGGAATGTGCAAAGAATAATGTTAGAGTAACACTGATCATATCTGTGTAATAGTAAAGAAAATTCTCCTGAATTAGCGAAGTTTTAGCATTCATTTCTTTAAAATTTAAATGCAGCTCTGTAATTTTACCCTAAAATGAGCATGCTGGGCTTATCCAATTCATGAATGTTTGTTATCTGGCCACATGAATATGTTAAAAGCAAAAATGGTTTCCTGAAACTTCACAAGGCACTGATTAGACTTCACTAACACCAGCGCAGTTTCATTTGCATTAGCATGAAGATCATAAAATAAGCTAACTTTATTTTGTCTACTCCAGGATGACCAATAAAGGGGAAGAACTGCTTAGTAGGAGGCTTGCCAGACTGGTCAAGAAAGCTTTAAACTAGATGTTTCCCCATAGAGGGAGGGGGGCATCATTCAATTCCAACACACCTAGTCACTTGCCAGCACCTGTAATAAATGCTCAGAGCAATGCAGAGATATTTTAGCCACTACAGCCAATGATCTGGCTTCATTTGGAGCTTGGCTCAGATGCCTCTGTACAAATGCCCAAAGTATGGGGAACAAACAAGAAGAATTAGAGATGTGCACGTGTCTACAGGGATATAACAGGCATCACAGAAACATGGTGGGATGGCTCCTATGACTGTAGTGTTGGAATGGAAGGTTACAGGCTCTTTAGAAAAGACAGGGCTAGCAGAAGGGGAGGGAGAGTTGCTATTTATGTCAGTGATAGGCTGGAGAGTATGGAACTCTGTCTGGAGACAAGTGATCAGACAACAGAGAGGTTGTGGGTCAGGATTAAAGGGAGAGCAACAATAGAAGACATTACTGTGGGCATCTCTTACAGACTGAATGATCAAGAGGACCTGTGGATGAAGCACTCTAAGACTGTTAGGAACAGCATCATGCTAACAAGCCCTTGTCCTCATAGGGGACTTCAGCCATCCTGATATCTGTTGCAGGGATAGTACGGACTGGCACAAGCAATCCAGGAGGCTCCTTGACTATGTGGAAGACAACTTCCTTCTGTAAGTAATTGAAGACACAAGGATAGGTGCCATGCTTGACCTCGTGCTCACCAGCAGGGAAGGTCTGATTGGAAATGTGACACTCCAGGGCAGCCTTGGTTGCAGTGATCATGAGATGGCTGAATTCAAGATCCTCAGGACAATGAGAAGAGCGTGCAGCAAGCTCACTACCCTGGAATTAAAGAGAACAGACTTTAGCCCTTCAGGAAACAGCTAAGTAAGATTCCATGGGATATAGCCCTAGCGGGCAAGAGGGCCCAAGACTGTTGGTTGATATTCAAGGATCACCTGCTGAAAGCTCAGGTGTGTTGCATCCCAGCAAGAAAGAAGTGGAGCAGGACAGCCAGGAGACATCCTTGGATGGATAAGGAGCTGCTGAGGAAACTTCGAAGGAAAAATGAGGGTTATAAAATGTAGAAGCAAGGACAGGCGGCCTGGGAAGAATACAGAGATGTTGTTTGGGAAGCTAGGGACCAGGTTAGGAAAGCTAAGGCTCAGTTAGAATTAAACTTGGCTAGGGATGTGAAAGATAATGAGAAGGGATTCTGTAGGCACATTGCAAACAAAAGACAGTCTAGGGACAACGTGGACCCCTTCCAGAAGTTATCAGGAGGACAGGCTAACCTGGATTTGAGAAGGCTGAGGTTCTTAATGACTTCTTTACCTTGGTCTTCACTGGCAAATGCTCTGACCACACCACCCAAGTCTTAGAAGGCAGAGGCAGAGACTGTGAGAATGAGGACCCTAGGCCCATTGTAGGAGAGGATCCTAAGAACCTGAACATATACACTAGTCCATTGGACCTGGTGAAATCCATATATGGGTCCTGAAGGAGCTGACAAATGAAGTTGCTAAGCCACTGTCCATCATATTTCAAAAATCTTGGCAGTCAGGTGAAGTTCCTGACGACTGGAAAAAAGGAAAAATAACCCCCATTTTCAAGAAGGGGAAAGTGGATGAGCTGAGTAACCACAGACCAGTCAGCCTCACCTCTGTTCCTGGCAAAAACCTTGGAGCAGATTGTCCTGGAAGGCATGCTGAGTAACATGAAAAACAACAAATGCTTGGGGACTGCCAGCATGGCTTCACTAAGCAGAAATCCTGCCTGACCAATCTGGTGACCTTCTAAGATGGGGCTACAGAACTGATGGATGGGATAGAGCAGTTGACATCATCTACCTGGACTTGTGCAAAACATTCAACACTGTCCAGCTTAACCTCCTTGTCTCTAAGTTGGAGAGACACCAATTTGATAGGTGGACTGCTCAGTGGATAAAGAACTGGCTGGATGGCTGTGTGCAAAAAGTTGTGGTAAATGACTCAATGTCCAACTGGAGACCAGTAAGGAGTGGTGTCCCTCAGGGACTGGTGTTGGGACCAGTCTTTTTCAACATCCTTGTCAGTGACATGGGCAGAGGGATTGAGTGCACTCTTTTTGCTGATGACACCAAGCTCTGAGGTTTGATGTTACACTGGAGAGAAGGAATGCCATCCAGAGGGACCTTGGCACGCTTGTGAGGTGAGCAGATGCCAACCTGATGAAGTTTAACCAAGCCAAATGCAAGGTCCTATACACCTGGGTGGGAGCAATCCCAGGCGCAGCCACAGGCTGAGCAGAGAAGAGATTCAGAGCAGCCCTAAGGAGAAGGACTTGAGGATGTTGGTCAATGAGAAAATGAACATGAGCCAGCAGTGTGTGTTCACAGCCCAGAAATCCAACCATATCCTGGGCTGTATCAAAAGGAACGTGACCAGCAGGTCAAGGAGTTGATCCTGCCTATCTACTCTGCTGTCATGAGAGTTCACCTGGAGTAGTGTGTACAGTTCTGGTGTCCTCTACATAAAAAGGACATGGAACTGTTGGAACAAGTCCAGAGGAGGGCCACAAAGATGATCAGAGGATTGGGGCACCTCCCGTATCAAGAGGGGCTAAGCAAGTTGGGTTTGCTCAGCCTGGAGAAGAGAAGGCTAAGTGGAGACCCCATAGCAGCCTACCACTATCTGAAGGGGGTCTTATGGGATGCTGGGGAGGAAGTCTTTTTTAGGAATTGTAGTGACAGGGCAAGGAGCAGCGGGTTTAAACTTAAAAAGGGGAAGTTTAGATTTGATATAAGGAGCAATTTCTTTACTGTGAGGATGGTGAGGTACTGGAATGGATTTTCCAGGGAAGTTGTGAATGCTCCATCCCTGGAAGTGTTCAAGGCCAGGTTGGGCAGAGTCTGGGTCACATGGTCTAGTGTGAGGTGCCTAAAATGACAAAATCTTTCACAGGCACCCTTGAAAATCTTTTTCATGTACCATCCCTGTGCTAAAAAAAAAAAAAAAAAAAAAAAGAAATAACACTTCTTCATGGCATATCATCAAGGTTTAGATGTAGCAACCATGGTGAAGATAACTCTGGCATGGCTGTACTAAATTGGTCCTAGAAGACAGAGGAACTGGTCTTCAAAAATGTTCAGACACTGAATCCCAACATCCTCCTACTTTGTCCTAAGCTCTGTGCTAAGAGTGCTTATCAAGTGAAATGTTCTAAGCATCTAAGAACTTATATTTAGTAGTCAGGTCAGGAGAGAAACAGTTGTCCTAGACATGACAAAAAGGCTAAAGATGGCAGATGAATTAACTGTCCCATTGCTGTCCCATCATTTTCTGTCTTTTCTGTCCAGAAAGATGCCTTCTCCTATGTTAGGTATTGAGCTATGAACAAACTCCTAGAAGTAAGTAAAGCAGCCTGCTCCTGAGAATGGAAAATAGGATGTTGGATAGCACACACTGGATATATTACCACATGGTAGAAGACCTTCATGTCAATTTGCTGTTTCCCATCTCTCTTGATTACTGATCTGTCTTTTTAATAGCCCAATTACTACTTAATTATTTAAGCAGCCAATCAGAACCAATTACTAAAAGAAAACTACATAAATAAAGCATTGAGGACTTTAATCCAAAATCTGCAAAACTGAGGTCCAAGTCACTGAAAGGACTAAATACATTTGGAATGGAGTGAATGTAAATCTTATTTTTCCATTTACTTGGTACTCAAATGCCTCAGAAGTGAGATGTTAGTTTTGTGACCATGGTTTTGAGTCCAAGCTTCAGCTTGATCTGAATTATATATTGTAAAATAGCCTGTAAAATAAATATTTATATTAAAAAAGTAACTTCTTACTTCTCATAAGAGGTTATTATATCATAAATATAATCAGTAATCATAGAATTATAGAATCATAGAATAGTTAGGACTGGAAAGGACCTTAAGATCATTGAGTTCCAACACCCCTGATAGGGGCAGAGACACCTCCCACTAAACCAGGCCACACAAGGCTATGTCCAACCGGCCTTGAACACTGCCAGCAATGGAACATTCACAACTTCCCTGGGAAACCCATTCCAGTGCCTCACCACCCTTACAGGAAGGATTTCTTCCTCAGATTCAATCAAAACCTCCCCTGTTTAAGTCTGAACCCATTACCACTTGTTCTCTCACTACAGTCCCTCAGGAAGAGTCCCTCCCCAGCATCCCTATAGGTCCCCTTCAGATACTGGAAGGCTGCTATGAGGTCTCAACACAGCCTCCTCTTCTCCAGGCTGAACAACCCCAACTCTCTCATCCTGTCTTCATAGAGGAGGTGCTCCAGTCCCCTGATCGTCCTCGTGGTTCACCTCTGGACTTGTTCCAACAGTTCCATGTCCTTTTTATGTTGAGGACACCAGAACTGCGCACAATGCTCCAAGTGAGGTCTTTTGAGAGCAGAGTAGAGAGGGAGGATCACCTCTCTCACTCTGCTGATCACAGTCCTTTTGATGTAGCCCAGGATATGGTTGGCTTTCTGGGCTGCAAGAGCACACTGCAGGCTCATGCTCATTCTCTCATCAACCAACCCCCCCAAGTCCTTCTCCTTAGGCCTGCTCTGAATCTCATCTCTGCCCAACCTGTAGCTGTGCCTGACATTGCTCCTACCCAGATGTAGGACCTTGGACTTGTCACGGTTAAACTTCATCAGGTTGGCATCAGCCCACCTCATAAGCGTGTCAAGGTCCCTCTGGATGATATTCCTTCCCTCCAAAGTATCAACCCAACCACACAGCTTCGTGCCATCAGCAAACTTGCTGAGTGCTCTCTCAATCCCATTCTCCATGTCACTGACAAAGATGTTGAACAAGACTGGTCCCAACACCGATCCCTGAGGAACACCACTTGTTACTGGTCTCCAGCTGGACATTGAGCCATTGACCACAACAATTTGTGTGCCGCCATTCACCTAGTTCTTTATCCACTGAGTGGTCCACCTATCAAATTGATGTCTCTACAACATAGAGACAAGGATGCCATGTGAGGCAGTGTCAAAACGCTGTGCACAAGTCCAGACGACATCAACTGTTCTGCCTGTGTCCATCAGTTCCATAGCCCCATCTATAGCTCTTAGAAGCTCACAAACGACGTAGACAAGGATGTCAGTAGATTGTAAAGAGTTGTAGATGCTAAGTAGTGGGTACTAAACATAAAAAAAATAAAGATCTTGTGCTGTAATGATAGGACAGGTGCCTCAGTTGAGATAATGATATGTTTAAATCTTTACCCACATTTAATGCATGTCACATATGAAACAGCTCTTACACCCCATAGTCCTGAAGGTGTGCATATATAGTCTGCCTGTAATTGTTCTATACAAGAAGCAGCTAAAATGCCTGTATCTGTTGCAGTGCAGCTAGAATAAGACAGCAATGTCATCATTGTATATATTTCCTAAAGTGTAATATGATAAATATATGACACTAAGGCTGAATTCAGATTTCTGAACATGCGTTCCTGTTAAACACTATTACTGATAATACCAACACTACAAGTATTGATAAGCTTTAGCTTAAAGATAAGCCTTAGTTCTTTTTGTTTGCTTGTTTGTTTTCCTTGCTGACAACCATAAACTAAGTTAAAAACTATCAAGCCATTCTGAAAAAAAAAAAAAAATACAGGCAAGTCTTAATTGATTTTGCCGTATCAAATGCAATATTAACTATTTTCAGCACTAGGAAATAAAGTTCTAGCTGATTTTAAGTCTCCTCATGAAGAATACAACTTCACATACAGACTTTAATTATATTTCTGTGCAAGAAGTTAGTGCCAATACTATCATTTAGATTTTGTAAAATCTTAACATCTTCAAGCACAATAGAAAAGTAATTCATAATCATTAATTCATAAATGATAATTGCATTTAGAGGCCCTTAGATACCTTATATACTGTGTATATATATACATTCCTGGTGTCTTTTCTGAGCACACTTGCATTGTTTAATGCTTTTGTAATTTCTGTTTACTTCACTGGGGACTAAGAATATGCAAAGAATGCGAGAAAGGAGCATTGGGTTTTTCAGCATACCACAATGCATACATACATGACTTTCATCAAATCTGACTAAAAGTGGTATAATGCAAACTAATGAAATCTTGTATGCATCCCTGAACAAATTTTAAAGGTACAAAACCCAGAGGGACATAGTTCCTAATAGAAGTTCTGACAGTGACTCATGAATGAGCATCATTATTCCAAGCATATTAAGCAAATACTTTAATCAACAGCTGAATGGTATCAAGCTGAGCTAATTATTTCTAGTTGATGATGAGAAGACTGATTGCAATTTCCTCATTAAAGTACTTTTCGCTCTTCTGTAAATTTTTACATGTTTACATATTTTCTTACTTTGACAATTGTTACCTTCCTCCTTGAGCAGTATTTTTAAGTCACAAAACCTATTAAGTCTCACATGCCTACCACCTATATTGAGGAGGTATTTTTTTTTTCCAAAAATGGGTTTAATATCAAACCATGGTATGCTACTCTGTCTCTGTTACAGTTGTGATAGTGCTGCAGAAGCAAATAGATCAAATCATTGTCTGCGTACTCTTTTGAAAGAGTAAGTCTTAAACAAATGTAAGCCAAATAAGAGTGAAGAAGTCTTGATCTCCTGTGATCACTTAGTGCATGCTATATATGCTAGACAATTTCCACTACAGAAAGCCTTAAGAGGAAGTTTCAATCCTTCTAGGTCACACTGTATATTTACTTATAAAACTTATTGCATAGTGCCAGAAAGTTAGTGACACAGCTGCCTGAAGGGAAATCCTGCCTTCATCTTCTCTAAAATTACTTTGGTATTATTTAAGTATGCATTAAACTCTTTGTATTATTATGGTACTTGGGTATCACATCCATGAATAAGGCTGTGGGTAAGGCTGTGGTTGGCTGTCTAGGAGCTGGATTACCCTCAGTGGAAGAGTAATGCAACCCTGTCCCAAGATAACCAGGGAAGCTATAAAATGTACATCCCCAAAATTTTTGTAAGTCCAGCTAGAAACAGTCATGGCTAACTTGAAGTTTTTTTAGTGATAGTCTCACTTGGAGTGGGAGGTCAGACTACTCAGTCAGGATCAAAATTGTGTTATACCAAGTGCAGTTAGAAAATATGTAACAGTGGACTGTCTTCCATCCTAAGAATCTCAGACAAATCCCCTTAATGTCACCTGAAGTCTTCCTACTAAATCACTGATCTGGGACTTGGTCTTAAGAAATTTGTTGGAACAAATGCCCTGTATCAGAGGGCTTGTTTGTTTGTTTTTAAAGATGAAAAAGGAAGTAAACAAAGATAATCTGCACCTCAGCTAGGAGTTTAAGAATTTGGCATGTGGGAAATACATGTTAAAATCTCTCATATTCATACCTGGGGTTGTAATTTTGAAAATGATTTGTAGGCTATTTTTATCTTATCCTCTTCAAATTTTTTGTCATGAAGCATGGCTATTTTTTTATAATGTTTCTTTCTTACACTGGAATAATGTATCTTAAAAATCAATGTTTTTTAAAGATGAAATAGTTATTTTTTTGGTTGTGTCTGTATAGGAACATTAAGGGAAGGCATGAATGCAAATGCATTCTGTTGGAAAAATGTATCAGCTAAAACACTGAAAAAAATGTACACTAACAAACAGCATGGAACTTTTATTTCTATGATTTTGGAGACTGAGGAATTTTAAATGAATGACAATGTCAACATAAAAGACACCAGAAGAGAAGAGTTTAGAAATAGCCTATGCCATATGGGCTATACTTAAAAAATATATTAGAAGGGTAGAATATAAAAGGGCTCCTGCAGTTGCCCACATTTGAGGATCCAATGTTGTATATTAAAAATCTATTTGAAAATGCATAGTAGTAGCTTTTTTGAAAGAGAAATCTATCTTAAATATTAAAATGTGTAAGTAAAACTTGTGTTAGTGATAATTCCCTATATGGCTGCTCACCGGTTTTACGTACAGGACACTTAGTAGGTGCCGTTGTGCATAAATACATTTTCTGAAGTATTACAAAGGACAATACAAATGCAATGGAAGTGAATGGAATTACCAGAGAATGATAAAGATTAGTTTTTTAAAAAGCAGCCATAGCAGAAAGAAAAGGGCAGCAGATCAATTTTAGGAAAGAATGAAAGAAAGAAATAGATCTCTTGTGTTTACTTATGAAATACACAGAGATGATGAGAACATAATAAAACTCCAGAAAGAAAGGTGGATGCTATAGAAATTTAGTTGATCTTGATTTTAAGCTCTTATCTTCTGCCAGACTTGCTGGTGGAATTAACTGCTTCAAGCTGGGCTTTTGATAAAGATTTATTCTTATCCAACATGAAGAATTTCACCTGAAAGTTCACATTTTCTGGGCAAGAAATTTATGAATTTTAGAAAATTTTAGAAAGCAAGAAATTTAAAGGGCTGATTGCCCTACTGAGCACCAAATTTTATGCAGTACACCTGAAAAATGTTTTGTTTCAGTTAAGATGAATGACGAGAGAATTTTCTTTTGCCAAAGTTCAGCTACTTTTTCTAGACTGGAGCAAAGACATTCCCAATTTAACAGCTTGCCTTTGCGGCACTATACACGCCCTGTGTGGTTGCTACACATCCTGCTGACAGTATGATTCACATGCATGCAATACTGGCAATTAAAGTGTGGTTTCCGCTAGCACCCAGGGAATAGCATGTGAGTTCATGGTGATAATCCCAGAGTCAAAGAAATTCTCCTGTTAAAGGCAATTTAAATTGGTTTTCATTGTCTGTCAAACATCAGCAACCCCCCTGACAATTCAAAAGCCAATTCAATTAGTTTCTTTCCACTTACAATCTTCCAAAAAATCATGATGTAGTTAAAAGCCCTATTCATTAGACATATCAGTTGCAGTTGAGCTACTAAATGTCTATGGGCCATAAAGCCATCTTTCTGAGCAGAGACACTGTGTAATGTGCGTAAGTTATTTTAAACAAAAATACTACAGAATGGTTATTTCAAATGAGAGATGAATGAATACTCCTAAGATTCAAGAATTTCAAAATAACACTTTTCCTCAGAAAACAACTTTTTTTTTTGTAAGGTCATTCTTAATAGCAAAATGAAAGACTTTATTGATGAATTAATTAATTAATTAATTAATTTTCCTCAGATTTAGATTATGGTGATTTTAGTCAAAAAAAAAAAAAAAACACCAACCAAACACAAAAAACCCAACAAATTAACCCCCCCCCCAACAAAACAAAACAAAACAAAAAACTACTTTTGAGCAATACAGTGATAGGTACAGATCAAAAAAAATATAGAGAAATAGCTTGCAAGTGATATGGGAATATGACTTGAACATGTTCTTAGAACACCTGTGCTTAGCCAATTGTCTCATATATGGTAAAATATATGTACATATTTGATAATGATGTGTTATGAATAGGAAAATAATTAGTAAAGGAGTTATTTTTGCTTCAGGCAGTCTCTGCAGTGCTATTGAAGCTTACTCCAAAAAGGGAAACAATCTAAAAGGTGTAAATATAATAAAGAATGATGAGCCACATAATGTGCCACTCATTTTTATTGCCCAAGGGAGATCAGGCATGAAATACTTATGGCCTTGCCTGATCTGTTCCTCATAAATTATATAATTTGCACTAATTTATTCTAGGCACACATCTTGTAATTGTCTATTGTACCTTTTTTCTATTTCTTGCCCTTTGTCTTTCAAAGGCTGATGGGAAAAAATGCCAACTACTGTTTGATGAAGAAGTGTGGCTTTTGCAAGGGTTAACAATCATAACTTATTTTGGCAGGGGGGTTGAATCTAGATGACCTTAAGGTCCTTTCCAATCCTAACTATTCTATGATTCTATGATTCTAATACCAAAATTTGAGGACAATTAAATTAGACTTAAAAAGTTTATATTTTTTTAAGATATCACCCTTTCAGAGATTTTTTGTACAAGTGATGAAATACAGCTGAGCTGAAAAGCAAAATGGAACTATATTGATAAGAAGACTTCATATACAGATTTACATTAGTTACATTTACCTTCATGTCAAGGATAGGTTATGTGGTACTGTAAGCATTGAATTCTGTGTGACAATTTTTTTTTTTTTTGTTTAATATACAGAAATTATTTCCCAGTGGGATTACAGAGCCTAATCAGGGATCAAGGGAACTAATTGTCAGGGGTTGCACAAAATCATGTCATGCAGTGATCATTGAAATCCTGTATTATTTGGATAGGTCTTGAATCAAAAAAAAAGTGACTTTTCAGTATCTGAAATTTTTTATGGAATTTAGTGAAAAAAACTGTATTAATAAAACTAAGATTGTAAATATTCCGAAGATGAAGCTTACATTTGCAGAAGATGTAAAAGACTAGACTTAAAAAAATCTTAACAGAAAAAATTGACATAAGCCCAATATAAGTTATCAGTAGTTGCTGTCCAAAACAATGGTTAATATGGACAGAGAATAGTGGAAAATAATTTGAAATTAAATCCTCTGTTCTTGTGCAGGAAATGGTACATTCACTAATAGGTTATATCTAACATTGGATTTAGGGGAGGAATATTGTGAAAGTTACACTGTTTTCCAGGTCTGCAAAGGATAAAAAGTAAAGTGGAAACTGGCTGAAACTACTGAACATTTCTGAGTTATACATCCTATTTTCAAATCTAGGATAACAAATAAGTTTGATTAAGCTAGATATTAATAAGATCAATGATCAAGTTTGCTGGAAGATTAAAATTGACAAAATTTTGTACTTTTGTCATGAAAGCTTCTTATTATAGGTTTTCATAGACATCATATATGTTAAGAAAAAAAAAACCACAATTCTGTATAAAAGATGTGTCATATTTATAGATAAAATTATCCTTAAATTATTTTTATTTTTATGATCACTCAGTGGGAAGTTGTTACATGAGAAAATACAATACCTCTTACCAGGGGTCAGAATAAGAATATTCACATTTGACATGATTTTCTGATCTGGTATACCAACTTGTTTTTCTGACTGAGAAGAATGAGCCTATTTTTGTGAAATATCTCTTGATCACAGTTAATCATTCACATTGGCTGGCTGTACAATGTTTCATAATTTACAGACTGTGCAGAGAAAAGGTGCTTGTTTCATTTCTCTAAGTGCATGGATAAGAACCAAAATGATTCAGGTGAATGGACACCAGAGGAATGCTATTCTGCTGTAATATATTACAGCTACCCTGCAAGTAATAGAACAGGAACAATGTGCCATTGTCCAAAGCTGGGATTTAAGCATCAGTAAAACTTATCAAGTATATGAAGTGTTTCCTATAAAAACAGACATGAGGCAGTTATCCTCTGTCGAACAACATAAATCAGGCAGGAAGTATGGTTTTGTGCTTTTTGAATGATGTTTTGGGTCACAGAATCCCACAATATCTTAATTCTTAAAATTCACTGTATACTTAATATGCTATTTAAAATACAAAACACAACAACAACAAGAACCTCAAAGCTTTCTGCACCATCTAACTCATAATCTCCTTGGCTGCTGAAGGAAAGGTATTTTCAGAGCATTGCTGGAGTGTGTCTGTGTTGCTTTAATTTTGGTTACTTTCAAATGTGTGATTGGCCCAAATTACAAAAAATAAATATATCTTATTCTTTATTCGAATATTAATTTCCATTTTTGACTGTTGCAAAGTTCAGTATTTCTATCTTTCACTGGAATTATTTCATGTTAAAATAAGGTAAATTGGTGAATGAAAAGAATTGGAGACAGATGCGGATATCCTCTCTCATACTGAATGTTGCATTTATGGAACAACCTCTGTGTTTTCACTGTGATTACTAGATTAAGATCCTACTACACAAGATTGTTAGCAGCAAACCTGTTATTCTGAATATCTAATTTATAAGACAGAACAATGTGTTTCTTTTTAATAGTCCTTGATGCTTTTATCTACTTATGATTTTCTTCTTCATCTGCCCACCTGTGGATCTTCTGTTTCACCAGACAGCTATGTTACTTTTCACATAATATTAGTTTTCTTGCCATGCTGGAACCTCTTTTTGCTAGCAACTCCATTTAGAATTTACTGTGCTGGCAATAATAAGCTTGGCTGTGAGGTCAATAATGAGATAAAAATTTACTGCTTTATGCTACATAGAATGCCATTTCCCAACCTGCCTAGATTGTACAAGCTCTGAAATGGATCTTTCAGGTGTTCCAGTAATACAGGTAACAGGCTATCCTAGAGCTACTTGAGGAAATATAAACACGGACAGGAGACTTTGCAGAGAAATAGCCTGAGCCCTAACAATTTATGAGTCCATATTATTTTCTCCCTTCATAAATAAGCTAAGCAGTTCATACAGAAAGTTATCACTCTGTTAATTCAGGGCAGATTAAAATGGAATGCAGTCATGGGAGACAACAGATCCAAAAGGCAGAAGGAACTAGGTGTCAGAAAATTGAGAGCAGTTTAACGGTATCAGAACTGATTAATGGGATTTGGGGAGATTACGTGAAAAACAACTTTGTGATGAGCTATATCTATACTTGTGTGCATAGTTGAGAAATTTCAATGGATGCATTAATAAGATTAATTTTAACATTTTCTCTGGAATTTTAATTTTTTTTTGTTATTTTTATAAACAGGGAACATCAAGGTCTTTCTACATCATCTTTGCTAAGCACAAACTACAGCGCTAAATTTCCATGTGAACTCAGTAGTGAAGAAAGGACATGGATAGAGAAAATCTAAAACATAACAAAAATCTTTAACAGATTACAGAATGTGCTCTATAGTGAAAGAGAAGGGATGAAAATGATGTATTTTGGAGGTAAGCCAATAAATAAATAATACAATAATAATAAACCTATTCAGGGTAAGTAAGAAAGAAGGGACAGGAATTCAGTAAAGTAGCAGTCGGAAAAAAATAGAAGTAGAGATGGTAAGGTAAAAGAAAGTGCTAAAGGTGCTAAAGAAAGCAGGGGATGTCTTGACTCAGAAAAGAAAATATTATTTTTTAAAAATTATAAAATGTATAAATGGTAATTGCTGAATCAATAATGCTAGCTGAATTCAGTGCTAATACAGCATTGCATATGAAGAAAGTCTGTGCATAAATTAAAGTTTGGACATTGAAAGGACTAGAATGTATGATTTATTGGATCTAAATATTATGTTTGTTATTGATCACAAGGAATGAAAAGCAAGATGAAAGGGATGTGCTTAATTAAGGTATGAATTTATTAGCTCAGCTCTTGTGGAAACTCTCTGGTAATAGACTGTACAGTGCTTATCATGACAATTTTCTTAATTGTTTTCATGTATTAGTGGCATATCATCAGCCATCCTTTCTCCCTTATTGCTGATTCCTATTCATATTTCAGTTATTCACACACCTGCCTGCCCCTTGTACAGAAGTGTTGAAAAGCATAGGAGGAAGAATCCACTTTTGTTACTCCAGACAGTATAATTAAACTTGGTACTAAGCTCTGGGGTCTCCCTCCATTTCCAATTCTGATTAATCACACATTACAGCATCTGTAGAACTGAAAAATGTTTTGGACTCTTGCTTTAAATAAACCTTCAGATGAGATCTAGTGCCTGGTACCTCCTCCTATTTCAAATTAACTTTTCAGATACCTTAATAATTTCCTTCCAAATTCAATCATCTCCATCCCTGAATAACCAGTGCATTCGACATATTCTTGGTCGATGTCTATTAATCCTTTTCCTCTTAAAAAGTGGCACATTATCTAGTCTTGTCAACCCTGGAGATAACACCATATCCTTCCTGAAAAATGTAGCCTCTGGGAAGAGCTGGCACCAAGAAAAATGTCCCTGACCAGTCCAGTTTTTCTTCTTTTCTTCTTTTTTTTCTTTTTTGAGTTTATATTGATCTTTTTAAAAATCTCGGTAATCTGCTATACAATCACAGGAGTCTGCCTTAGTAAACAGACCAGAGTCAAGCACAGCTTTTTCTTTCAGAGCCTGAGGATAGCTGGAGACATGGGGAAGTAGCCACCTGCCCCATGAAAGGCAGAGCATAGTCCCTTCCACAACCAGCACCAGTCAGCATGACTTGGTTTCTTCCTTTCGTTGTGATGGTCCATCACCCCTTCAGCTCAGCACTTACAGGCTGAGTGAAAGTACAGGACTCTCATTTGTGGACTACATGGACATTGCTGTGTGTACCCATCCAGACAGCAAGTTTTGTACACTAGGCTGTGAAATAGTGGAGAAGCAGTAGATAACTTCTATACATAAATCAACCATCATGTTAGAGGTTACTATATATATATTGTGTATCATTCACAAAGCTGTGACGATAGGGATACCAAATTGGATTTCCTGCTGCGCTACTGGCATAATCAAATCCTGAATGAATAAAGCCTCCTCTTTTTGTTGGTGAACTGTAATAACACTCAGTGCTTGGCATGAAGTCAAATCTCATCTTTTTTTAAGAGATGGTTCCCCTTAAATTAGTGAAGAAACTTACATTTTCACAAGTCCTTCATTATCCATCTAAAGTCTTCAAATGACAGCCAATTTAGAATAATTTACCATGTTCACAGAGCACATCTTCAGAATTTCAGATCTTCCATAAAAAGGAAAACCATGATTCCTGTTTACTTTAAGGATTAAAAGGAACAGCATTTGGACAGACTTTTGAAAGAGGATTTAGAGTCTTCATTTTTGAGCTTTCTATGTACATGAGCTATAGACAGAATTGTTCCTAAGCACAGCATAGTAGAGAAAACAGTGCTTAAGTGATCAATATTTCATTTTATTGGGATTTAACTTTTTTCTATTAAATGTGGACTATCGCATGGCTATGACTTGTTCTTTTTTTTTACAAATTTCACTTATATTACATACGTCATAAATCTTCCCTTAATATCTAATGAGTTACCAGTTTATTACTTTTTAAGTAAGATTTAATTTGCTTTAAAATAAGAACTTTCCCCTCCTTTTTTTTTTTTTTTTTTGTAGACATACAAGGTCAATTATCAGCTAGGTGTTCATATTAATAACGAGTTGTCTTCACTTCTCCAGGAAATCTTGAAGAAAAGGCAGATGTTGATGAGAACATTACTGTTTAGAAATTAGCAGCTTTAAGGAAAATAGCTCAAGCCAATATCTTACTGTTATTGCTTCAATTTAAGTGACCCCTCTTCACTGAGATGTAGACGCTCCTCTAAATCCACCTTCTACTGGTACAGAGAGACTAGTACTCTATAGAATTTCCATTTGTAGTAATGGCTATATCGTTCACTATGTATTTGAATTTCCATTGTTGTCTTTTACCTGATTAAGACGATTAGATATCTTCTCTCAGGATTCAAAATCAATATTGCAGGACAGAATTCCATAATTCTCAATTTTTTTTTTTTTGAGGCATCAATAGTTAAATTAACTTCCAACACCTTACTGTTCCCATCCATAAGAAACTGTATAATTCTATATAGCAGAGAATAGCACTTCCATAATGGCTGAAGCTAATCTCACCAGCACCAATCTCCATTATCTGTAAAATTTTTGTCTTTCTCTTGGAAAGCTTTTGTTGTTTTATTTTCCTCTTTTATTTAGTCTGTGCATCAGTACTGTCTTGGTCACATGCCTTTGACTGAATAACTTACCTTGCAGATGGAGGGATAGATTACTTATTCTTTAATGTTGCCATGTCTTTTACTGATCACTATCCATGCCAAAACATTCTTTAAGAGTTTCATTTGTTATTTTATTTTGATTTTATATCTTTTATATTTTATTTATTTTTGCATTTATTTTCCTTTTCTTTTGCATATACTCAATTAATGGTCTATTTTTTTTTCTAAGCACTGTAATTTCTTCTCTGCTTAGTGCCCATAACTTCATCTAGATGTATTTTTTAATAACTTTTCAGATAATTTAAGCAAGTTAAATAAAACAGTTCTTCAGGTTGTCTCAATTACTACTTGTCATAGTTATATCCTAAAGACAGTGAAATGGCTTAGATCTGTGTCCTCCAAACAGACTTCTATAAACCTGACCTGTGTCCTGCCTTGAGTACTTGAAAAGTATTTACCTTAAGGCAGAAATATGGCCTTATTCCAACTGTGAGACCTTTCATCCACAGCCAGTGAAAGAGAGGAAAAAATATTCTTTAAAAAAAAGACTTTTGTGCTGAGATTTTTTTTCCTATACATGCACAGACAACAGCACAGAGGAGCTATTTCATTCAGGACAGGTTGAGGCCAAAGAATCAACCTAGAGAACTCTCATGAGGCCTGCAATGAATTTTGAAGGGTTATAAGGTAGGACTGTTAAGAAGCCTTATGCCTCACAGCAAACACTTCAACCAGTGTCCAAAGCTCATCACTTTAAGTAGCTTTTAGAGTGAAGTTTGGGGTATAGGAAAGCTCATTTGACCCTCTGCTGTTAGGTGGGCATGAGACAGTTTTTTGACATAGTGTAACCATAAAATGTAAGATGTTACTACAGAGGCAAAGAAGAAAGTGAAGTCTTGGTTATCCTTGATTTCCTGGTGAAGGTAATAGAAAATTTTCAGAATTGTTTATTTTTCAGGGTTTAGCTTTAAACATTCTTCTGTGGGAAAAAAAAAAAAAAGAAAGCTTGCTTTGTAAAAGATGTTAGCATGTTGGTACTTTGTAGGTGGTGCTCTTTGACTCAACTTGTGTGTGATCTTATGATGTTACCTCATCACAGAAATCTTAATACTTTTGATTTTAAATTACACTGTATGGATGTAGCAGTGTTTCACAGCACTGATGAGTCCAGTATAATGCTACTTGAAACTAGATAGTAGCAAGCATTGTAACACATCTCTTCTATAGCCATCCTACACTCTGACACATCTTGTGAGCTCCATGGCATGTGGCAGACTGCTTAGTCCAGATAGAATTCTTCTATAGATATAAGCGCTTTATAGTCTCAGGGAAGGTTTGATGCATAACTGCGCCTACAAAACATTCAGCTATCAAAGTGATGTGCTACCTCTAAATGAATTTTTTTCCACAGTGGTCAAATCAATACAAGTTGTTATAATTAGAAAACTTCAAAACCCTGTTTGCTCAGCACAGATTTTTTCTGTTTCTTCAAAGCTTATAATTGTAGCAGTATTCAGTAGCCTAGGACAAGCAATGGATTATAAGTCATAAACTACTGCTGGTAGATTGCAGTTATTGACAGAGTTGACAGTAGTTGGTTCATAAAGTTGTTGGAATCATTCACTGTAGAATGTCAATTTATGGAAATTTCAAGTAAACTTGAGAATTATGTTGACAGTGCTTCTTCTGTGTGGTGATTTCATAAAAGTGAAAGCTACCTCATTCAAACATATTCTCAATAACATACTCAAGGGGTACTGCATGATTTCTAGTCTTGAAATTGATATTGAAAAAAAAGTCTTATACCATAAAAAGGGCTTTTAGAGAGGGCTGTGTGTCATGGGTTCAGCAGCAGCAGTCATTTTTCTTTAAGCAGTAGCTGGTGTAGCACTGTGTTTTGGATTTT
>JASSUY010040557.1:0-12326 GCA_032466535.1 Forpus xanthops | reverse complement strand
CTCATAGCAGCCTTCCAGTATCTGAAGGGGTCCTATAAGAATGCTGGAGAGGGACTCGTCTTTAGGGACTGTAGTGAGATGACAAGGGGTAAGGGGTTCAAACTTAAACAGGGGATGTTTAGATTGGATATGAGGAACAAATTCTTTACTGTAAGGTTGGTGAAGCACTGGAATGGGTTGCCCAGTGAAGGCTCCATCTCTGGCAGTATTCAAGGCCAGGTAGGACAGAGTTTGGGTGGCATGGTTTAGTGTGAATTGCCCCTGCTCATGGCAGGGGGGGTTGAAAATGATCTTAAGGTCCTTTCCAACCCTAACTATTCTATAATTATATGATCCTATTACTGCCTGCATTTGTTATGATTTCAGCAGCCTCCAAGGAGCAATTTCCAATTACTCTGATAAACCAAGAGAGCATTTGTTAAAAAGACTGTCTTGCAATTGGCTGTCCTGTGGTGAAACATGGTTTTGTTCATTTAACAATGACAATGTATTTTTCATTAAATGAACAGATGAAAAGACTACTCTGCTGTAATGAAAAACAGTGAGGTCTTTATTACTAATTCCCTTTTATGATGCTGTCTAAGAATTCTGCATACACAGAGGAAATACCATGTGCTTTACAGGTTCAGGTGCAGGAAAATACAATCAGCTGTCCGTTTTCTGGATCATATTAAGGCTTTCTTGAGAAAACACTGGTTCATGGGATCAGCATGTAAGACTGGCAAAAAAAATAAGAATTGCAAGACCCCATCTACTGTCCCTAAGCAGCATGTGACCGCATCACCAGGCTGCTCTAGATCGGTTCCGAGAAGAGAGGTATGCACGGTAATAAGCTACATCTCAGTGCCCAAATGCACTTGGCCTAGACAGGCGATACTACAGAAGAATCTGCAGGCTTCTGGTGGTGCATTTGCCTGCCCTTTTCCTGTCTGCCCCCACCCCCTGGGCTGCTGCATTATCTCAGGAATTCCCAGCAGGCCTTGGCATTTGTATAATGAGTTGGACAGTGAAGTGTTCCTTGACCATACCAGGAACTCTTGCATGGCTAAGTGGGGAAGCACTGATCACATCAGGGACTCTTGTTCCCTGGCTAAGGTAGGAAAGGAGTGCAGAGATAAAATCAGTCATCCCCTGACAGCCTTGGAATGCTCCTTCCCATGATGTAGCCTGAGTAGAACAATATCACTGTTACTGGAGGTTTGAGAAATTTCTAGTAATTACCAACTCACACTGTGGTCAGGATGGAAATTTACTAATGACTGAAACAAATCATCTTGTAATCCTATAAACAGTGGTCTCTAGTGAGACCCTTTGAGCACTCCTGGACCACAGCAGGCTGTAACCAGCATCTTCCTCCGAGTTTGATGCCCCTCAGAGTTTGCAAACTCTAAAGTCTGTGATAATTGGAAGACCATCACCAAAAGACAGAACCTGAGCTGAAGTCTCTCCACCCCTTGAGAAATGCTGAGACATTAGGAATATTTTAGTCAACTCAAGGGGAATTTTTACAAGCTATACCTTCACATGTCTTCATGTATGTGTGTGTGTGTAGGTTTTATATAGATTATATATGCCTTATAGATTTTTTTTTATAGATTGCTATAGCAAGTGTAGTAAATACTATCGACCTACTATATAAGATCCACCTTAAAACTGCAAACTGCTGGTCAGTGAAAGCTGTGTATAAATTCCCTCTGTGGTGAATTGGTACACTTGTAATCCTTTAGATACACACCCTTGACCAAGTCTGAGACTAAAACTAGACTCAGACACACCTAGGCTCCTTTGGGAGCAAGGACATATATTTCTGAAGCTTGTGACTCAACAGGAGGGTCTCCCTTACACTTTTGCGCCTTCACTCTGTACCATTCATCTTTAGCTAGATTTTCCTTTGCATGTTTCACCCACGTAGTAAGTATGAGTGAACCTTGCCATTAAATTCTGTTAAGTTGTACTTTTGTCACTATAAAACCATTCTTTGCTAATACCTTTGATGGTTATATTTGAGCAATTGTAACCACTCTTCATGCAAGACTGTTTCCTGAAATGGCTGCAGATGCACTGACAATCTGACCTACTAAAAGGGGGTGGGGGAGGAAAGGAGAGAAGTACTCTGTCCTGCCTCTGAATCAGCCTATCAGATACATTCTTAAGCTTCACTTCTTTACTCTTCCTTCTGGCATACTAAGCAGGTTCACCAGAGAAACTGATGTGGACAAGTCAGACCCAGAAACAAATAACAAAAGCTGTAGATTTCAGAACTTGATTTTGTTTTTAGAAGATAACTGTGTTTAAAAACACCACAAATATTTAGAAGTCAAAGTTCAAACACTTACCTTTGATCCAATGTCCAAATTGCTGGAAAGTTACCTATTTGTTCTTGCTTGCAAAGAGGCTGGGCTGAGAAGTCTTATTTTCCCTCTCAAAACTAGCTACACTAGGGAAGAGGTGCAAAGGTTCACAACTTACAGCAGGACTGTTTTCACAACTCTCAAACCTCCCATCTTTCATTTGCACAACAGCAAGCTACATTAGTGTGTACATGGCAATCATTGCTGACTGATACTTTATGCTAGCCATTGACAGAGGAGACTGTAACAGCAAGTCACCATTAACTGAATACAGACCCAACCTCCTGGCAAAAGTTATCTTACTTACACCTTCCAGATGCTGCTCTAACCATCTGATCTGGGTACAAGCTTGCATTTGCAGGAATATTTTCCCAGCTCAGGCAAGGCATAAGCTTAAAGAAGCTTTGTGAACTTCTTGTAGTCTTTATCAGCACAGTAAAAAGGTAAATAACTAACCAAACAGGAGACACAGGAAAAGTGGTAGAGAGAAGAAAAGCAAGTTTTAAACTTGCTACCTTTACAGAAATCACTTACTCCAGTACTGACAGAAACATAACTGTTTTCTCTAACATTAGCAGTAATATAACACATACTCTGAATTCACAGAATTTAGAAAGAAATTACATCATCCAGAAGAAATCTGCTTGATATTCATCCACTTCCTTTGCTTCAGGTGAAGCTGCTGTACATAGGCAACAAAATGACAGGAGAAAGACCAAAGTATCAATTGCCATGACAAATTAAGAGAATACACACATACAAAAAAAAATTAAAAAAAAAAAAAAGAAAAAAACCCTCGCTGTTGCATCTGTTGTTCCTGGCTGAACACAAGCATTCCAAATTAAGATGCACTTTAAAAGCTAGTTCTGTTTTTCCCCTTTACAATAATACAAGAATAAGAGAACATCAAAGATTTCTTCTAAGATGGTAGATGTTTCCATATATACAGATCACAAAATTCAGTTGCAATCAGTCACTGAACAAATCATGACCAAGTTGTTTCTTCTTGTTTTGAAACTAGCTATGTAAATGAAGATCTTTACCCTCCAGCTGTAAAATGCAAATTAATTCCCACAAAATAATAATACCACTATCACCAAATCTCAAACGCCGCCTCCTCCCTTGAGACTCAATCCTCTATCTTACTGAACAGACACATTTACAGGTGTTATCTATGGTTCTTTAACAGATAAAAGAATTAGCCACTCCAGGAATACACTATTTGAATGTTCTTTCTATAAAGTTCAATATAATAATTGGTGTTTCCAAATGAGGAATACTAAACTTTGCCCAGCAGCTAGAAAGGCTTGTGCAAAGGCAGCAAGAAGATACCTTCCAGAAAAAAAAGGCAAAAAGCTATTTCCTCTTTCATTGAAGCCCTGCTATTTTTAAGTACTGTTAAAGCTCAGTCTTTCATGTCACCTTGAAACTCAGGTACTACCTTATCCATGTCCTGCTCATCCGCGTCCATCCAACACATGATCCTGCATTCAAATACAAATACTCAAATAAAACCAATGGAGCAGGTAACACTGCTGCTCACACTATGCTGTGCTGCTAGCTGTGTGTAGTCTAGCATTTATGCCACAAGTAGAGACAAAGAAAGCAATTTCTTCTCAGTGTACATTTTAAAAAGGTCATTCAGTGAACGTGAGACAAGGAACAATTCATCCTAGGTGGCTCCAAAGTCAACATTATAACAAATCTAAATTTTTGGATACCAAGTGCTTACTTTGCACAGAAAGTATTTGAGGATAAATGCCTGGATCTGATCCAAACACACATCAGATCTGCTTTAACTTCAATTTACAAGTAGAGGTAAGAGTTGCACTAAAATTTCAGATGCATTAGAACCCATTAATAAATTTTTACCTACATCCTTTACTGACTTAAAACCAACTGGAAACAAAGCTGGAGATCAGGAGCTCCTTGTTAGCAAGGTACCAATGTCTACTACAGCTGTCTAAACAAGCTCTTCCCATACCAGATCATTAAACAGGCACCAAGAATGACAAGTATACAAAATTCCTAACATGCCATCCATATTACCCTTTCTTATTACAGTGCAGTCTGCAGCTATTGATTTTCAGGTTGTTGACAAAGATCAGTTTTCTTGATTTAGTTTTATTATTACACTTTTACAGCTAGATGTATTGGTGCCATTTGAAAAAATTTAGTAACTTCTGAGACAATTCTAGATTTCATTCTTAGAGATACCAATCTTAATTTTCCACAAATTTGTCCTTTTATATGCCTATGTACCATTATCCTTACACTCAAATGAGTCCACAGACACCATACACATACTAGGTACCCTATATAGTCTCCCAGCAGCGCCGGAAGCTTTCTTCAGCAAGAAGCGCACAGCTTAAACGCACCTCTTTGTTCACACCCCATGAAAGTTGACACTATACAATAACAAAAAGTTAAAAACAGCAGCAGAAACAGGAACAGATGTAAGCTCCTTACTTCCCATACTAAATCACAACAGTAAGAACTTTTGCTCCAGCTGGGTGATTCACTGCTTGCACTTGTAACAAGAACTCCATCAATTAAAAGTGGTTCATTATTTTTTACATGTAGTATCAATCCCAAATGCAATATAAAATTAATCTGCCACTGCGTATCTGTCCCCTTGACACACAGCTGATCAATCTGTCTTCACTCTGACTCAAATCATATTAATCAGGACTCTGAAGATATTTTAAACTCTGTTCTGGAGTACCACGGAATTTCAACGGACTTCTAACAATTCAATGGTAAACACCAGTGAAGTCTTTCATGCTTTAATGGCATTTACTTACTAATAAAGTCCATTCAGCAGGCACCTAAGCTACTACCTTATCATCCTGTCAACCACAACATGTGAACAAAATTCTCAATAAGCAATATTATAATTTCATTACTGAGCTGTTCTAATAAGAAACTAGTAAGAAACTATGATACTTTTGTAAGCTAGGCACACGCAGCCTACAATAATAAGCTATAGGTATTAATTCAGGTTGTCTAATGGCAATCTCCTATTTCAGAGTATGGGAAATTAAAATTCCTCTTGCTCACATATCTTACTGTCTTTTCAAGCATCCTTTAACATCCACTTCATCTATACTGCCAGATAGCCTGCCTTCTCCTATACTCTATCGCTTAAGCTCCCTTTTAATTCACTCTTAGCATTCTATCATGTATCTGCTTGCATCTCTCCTATGCGTATATTCAGTCATGAAGGAAACACCTTTCCTTTTCTTGTTTCACCTCTAGTCCTCAGGAGCAACTCAACATGTTCTCAGACTTGTGATTAATTATGGCCCTGTCCACAGGAAACAAAAGCATATCCACATAGTTGTGCTAATGGAGCTACAATTATGTAAACTCTAGTTATCTGCATGGTGAAGCTTTTACTATGTGACCTTACCAGCAAAAAGTCACCCCTACTGTTGAATGCTTCTCTGTATTAAGACTTGTCAGCTACCTGTTATTCCATCCATTAGCATAGATTTCCATAAGAGAAGGACAGTACCTTAGATTCAAGTCTAAAGCATCACATTACATCTCCCAGAGGATGGGTCCCACACAGAGAGAAGAATGAAAAAAGTGTTCAGGTGTATCAGGGAAAGAGAGGATCCCTTTTCTTAAAATCAGCAACTCTGGTACCCTCAGCTTGTGTAGCTACATGGTTCTTTAACCCGTTCAAAGTGAGGAAAAAAGCACAGTGCTTCAAAATAGCCGAAGTATTTAGACATATGTGTCTTAAATTGCACTCTTTCATGCAGGATCATCCTTACTGTAGATGGAAACAGGTGAGAGAGGATTAAGCTACATCTTTTCTCCTCACATTAGCACCAGGACTGGACTCATAACTTTAAGGAGGTTTTCACTTTTTAGGATGTGCCAAGCTCATCCTGTTAAGCATTGAACAAAGCATTGTTCAGTCAGACTTTTACCAGAAGATCATTCACCTAAGCAAAATTCTAACTTCAAGCCACTTTTGCATCTGCCTGCACTACAGCTGCTCTTATGACTGCAGTATCATAAACAAATCATAAACTGACTAGCCTAAGAAGCAACAACCAAAGCACCTATATTTAAAGTATGCTCAACAGCTGCAATATGGACATACTCAAGTTTATAACCTTGCTAGTTAATAAGTTATGCCAGAGAACACTTTCATCACCAAAAATGCTATATCCCGTATAATAACACAACTATCTAACAGACTTCAAAAGGTTTACCTTAATAATTGAAAAAAATGTAAACAAACCCAAGCCCAACCAAAAAACAAAAGCAGCGCAAAAATACCGATTCCAAACAAGTCTAAGCTGTGAACTGACAGGAAGCAGAAAGAGCAGAAAACTCCCTCAATTCTAATTAAACCCAAGTCATAAACCAAGTGCCTAGTTTATATACATGATACTGAAAAAGGCATTGATCTGAATAGCAATTATAATTTTTAAAACAAGACTTTCTCGAAAGTGGTAAAGCTTATACTGAAATGATAGAATAGTACCTTCCAGTCTTTGAATTTTAGCTTTCACAGAAATAACCGTTTCAAAGGGGGAAACTCGCAGTTCAAAGCATGTTCCTGTGAGTGTTTCAATGAAGAGCTCCATAGTTTCATACAAAGGAAGCTTGTAGTGAAACGGTCCCATATTATCTTCGTTGTAAAAAGGAGGTTCTTTCTTGTTGGCCATTACAAAGGATTTCCAACTTCCTTGTAAGGAGATCTGTCAGAAAACTACATTCCACTTCCAGTCAAGTCAGCTTTGACGGCAGGTGTGGCGCATCGCTGTTCATTTCTAGGATTTTTCACCTATAAAGCAAACAAGCATAGTGCTAACATCATCTGCATGTGGCTGTTGAAGAGAACTTCAGTTTATTCTCGATGAACAATGGAACATCTATTAAGAGCAATAAATTACTATGTAGGTTGTACAACAGATTACCACAAATGGCTTAAGTATATTGTAGGTCTAGGACTCTAGTTTCAGTCAGCATTCCAGGTCCTACCTCCTACCTTTCTGATTTTTACTTTGTTTTCACAAACAACCTACATTAACGCCCAAAGCCAACAAGAGCTGAGCCCTCAGCAGGATCAGACCTGAGGAAAAGACTCCAGGAAGGCATAAATATGGGGACTCACCCGGGCCCGGGGAGGACAACAGCACAGCCAGCAGCTTTTCCCCCTCTGCCGCTCCATGCTCCCCCCGGCCCAGTCGAGCCCTGCAGCGGGCGGCAGGCCGGACCCAGGCCAGCAGAGCCGAGCGCCCGCAAACAAAGGAGCGCGAGCAGCTGTCCACTCTCTCTCCCACCCCCCGCAGCCGCCGCCGCCGAGCCTCGGAGCGGCCTCACGCCCCGGGCAGTACGTGCGCCCCACCGCAAGGCCCAGCCGTGCCCCAGCCCAAAGGAATCCACCCACCTTCCCTCCAGGGACGCGCTTACCACCGGCGGGGACGCGGGAGGGGTCAGCGCACTGCCCCTCTCCTCGGGCCGCAGGGACCCCGAGGCGGCAGCACTCCCGGGGGCCCGGGGGCAGCCGAGCCGGTCCGCGACGGGAGGAGAGAGGGAGGGGTCTCATCTCACCTGCCGCCGCTGGGCCCGCTCGGGGGGAGACACAGCTTCTCTCTCCCCGTGCAGTGCCGCCCGCCGCTGCCTCACAGGAGCTATGGAGCCGGAGGGGCTCGGGGGCAGGACGAGGTGGGGGTAAGGGGCTAGGACCCGGGAGCCGCCCCCAACGCCCGCACCGCCGCCACTCGCTCCCCGACGGCCCCCGCGCCTACCTCTCCTTCATGACATCCCCCCCGGGCAGCCTCCTACAGGCCAATGCGAGGCCCGTTCTCATGCGGCTCTCCCAATCCGCTCCCTCGAGGGGCGGTGCTCCGGGAGCCGCCGGGGGCGGGTGTCCGCCGCGCCGGGCGCGCTGCTGTCGCTTGTTGTGGTCGTTAGGACGCGGGGAGGCAGAACGTGCGAGGGGAAGGACCCGGATGCAACTCCCCAGCCGCTAACTGCAGCCGCGTGACGAAAGGCCGCGGTGGCTCCTGGGATGTGTAGTCCAGCAAGGCCCGAAGGGGCTGGCGGCTTGCTCCGGTCCTACCGCAGCATTTGCTCAAGGAGACCCTTCAAACCCAGCGTTTATACCTCAAACTGAACACGAGAGGCGTCCAGAGAGCGCTAACGCCTACCAGCGCAGCACTAGGCCCAGCCGAAGCACAAGTGGGAGGACGCCCTGCCACCGCAGGCCTTTCCCCTATCCTGAGGCAGCACTGGCAGCTCGGGCACGTTTACTGAAGGTCCGCGCACGACTCTGCTCTTGCTTCAATGTCAGTCACGCTGAGCACCGGGAGCAGCTCTTCCCTCAGCCCATCGGAGGCTTCCAGTGAAACACTAGACAAAACGAGCTTACCTTATTAGGAGGTGCTAATTACGTTAAGAAGTTTATTTTCCATTTAGGTTTTAAATAATGCAAGACCTGCCCTGGGCCTGAAACAAAACAGCTAGTCAGTTAAAACAAATACTGTGTTTTACTGCGTGCAAATAGCAGGTTCGGAACGCTCTGACAAAGTCACTGAGCAAGTCCTAGGTGCTGTAACGCTGGACCTCCAGCTCTGCTCTTCCTAGGAAATGCAGTTACGTTTTATCAAACTTGGAAAAGAGACAAACCAGGCCAAAACTCAGTTAGAAAAGAAACCACTCAGATCAAGCTCTCCAGAAAGCAAAGGAGTTAGACCAGAATCCAGAGTCTGGTACAAGGAGTTAATTGAGGACCACTTCATTTTAATATGGGGGAGAGACTTTCCCTGTGCCAGTTTTTATCTGTGTCATGGTGCAACTTTCTATGAAAAAGTTTTTTCTACTGAGATTTTATATTAAAGTTTAAGAAACATTTTAAGGCAGTTGTTTTTTTTTTTGGTTTTTTTTTTTTTCCCTTCTACTCCCAACAGCTTTTGGCCTCCAGGGTTCTTGGCTTATGAAGAGCACTCTCTGTCATGCTAATAGAAGTTATTAATGTGAAGGGCCAATAAGAAAGGAGGATGCAGAAAAGAAATAGAAGAATTCACCGTCTTTTTCCTCTTCCTCCCAGTATGTCTTTGAAGCCCTTCTAAGCACAGGGGAAAGGAGTAAAGCAGCAGTCCAAATTTTGTATGTGGCATATGCAGCAGATGTAATGCCTATAAATAAAGTGCAAGTGCTCTCACTGTAGATACTCATTTGCAAATAGCTCCTACATTCTTCTCCAATCTGCTACTCCCAATTTAGCCCCCATTTAACATGAATCACCAACAGGCCCACCTATGACTCAAATCAATACACAGTGTTTCTCCTTTGTCCCTTCCAACCTTTCATTCTGCTTTACACTGCTCGTTAGTGCTAGATACTTTGGTTGCACTGTTTACTGTGCCTGATAAAGTAAATCCAACTTGAGAAACAAGAGACTGAAGCAGATGTCTCAAGAACAAGGGCTTCAGTGAAAGTGGGAATTTCTCTCAAAGAAGCCCTCTGAGCACATACAGAACAATCTTAAAATTTGAAGATAAAGTAGTACATCACTATCATTAAAACAGCACATCTAGTTTTGAAATCATAATCACTGGCAGTCACTGGTAAAATAAGAGCAACATTTGATCCTTCTACATTTATGCATTTGGTCTGGTTGTATGCATGCAGGAGAGCAAGTGTCTACCACTGGGCATCAAATATGGATAATGGCATCAGTTCCAGCAGGACAATCTAGAAAATACAGGAAGCAAGAAGGTTAAGACAAATGCATCGGACAGTTACATGGATTCTACAAAATAGCAGCCTCCTGCGAACAGCCTACATATTACAGATGAGAAAGGAAAGCACACAGCAATCCTTTGGGCACAAGCAAGTCTTTGCACTAAGGTATGCATACAGGCTTGTTAACCTGGAAGCAACCAAGCGTTCTTAGTTCATACAGACTTCTTGGAAAGTGTTATTTGCAGAACTTGAGCAAATCCAGTTAGGTAAAAAATCTCTTTAGTGACTCACAACTTGGATAGAAGACAGCATCATGTTTCTGGTGTTTTCATAGAGCACTAGGTGCTCATCTGTAACACACTCTTTCTGGTAGAGAAGTTTTAATCATTGTTATTTTTATATATTATACACATTAGCAGCCAGTATGAAATACCTTCTCTCTGAATGTTATCAAGTCCTGCACTAATTTTATTAATTGCTTGATTACATAAGAAGAGAAGCTGTACCTGATAATAGAACCCAGTTGTACCCTAACATTAGCTCAGTTGATTTGCAGCTGAGCCAGACAAGGCACTGTAGTAGTTTTGGTTGTTTTCAAGTCATGAAAAGTGGTCCTTAGCAAGTGGTAAAGAGGAAAGTAAGACATACAGACAGATCTGGTTTAACAGATTGCATTTACTATTTATCAATTATTTTCTCTATAGATCTGTTCAATAAAACAAACTATACTTTGTATAATAGATTACTCCATTGCAGGTATTGCACAGGCTATATTCATCTAGGCATCATGGAAACAGATAGCAGGAAGTTACTGTCTTTTTTAAAAAATATATTATTAGAGCAGTCAGACCCAGCACAAGAAAATACTAACCATTTTAAATGGTAATCATTTAAATATCCACAGTCATCTCACTTCAGCACTACTGGATTACAGAATCCTGTACAGGACGTAAGGAAAGCCTCTTCTCCGCAACACATTCCTCTTGGCTACTGGCCACCAAAGGCATTCAGCGGGTCATCAAATGTGCCCAGTGTCTTGCTTTCAGATTTTGCTTCTGAGGCTGCTTGGGAAGATCTGGTTTTGGGAGTGGGTATCTTGACTTGGCTGCTAGAGAAGATATCATCTAAAGGAGGGGGAAAAATTAATGTAAAGTGACTGCCAAACAGAAGTAACATTGTACATAAGTCTCCAGCACACAGCAGTGACTGCCAAGGACATTTTGTGATAAACAAATGCTTTCCTGCTGCTTGCAATTCTAGAGGCGTTTGTAAGGACATACGTGGGAGCTGTTAGCTGTAAGTCAAATTAAGAATATTGTTTCTTCTCAGTAGAGCAGTATAATACTTGTATTTTGTAATGCGTTCAAGCTTTCTTGAGCATTTGAGAAGTACAAATAAATTAAACCTCCACAATAAATTCCATCGTGCAAGTGCCACATAACATCCCTCTTATCTGGAACATTAACGTCTGAGGAATCCAGGAGAGCTAACTGCTGTGAGACTGCTCCCAGAGAAATCAGAAGAGGGAAAGATGGTACTTGCTAATGATTAATCATGACATCCACTAGCCATATAAGAATCTTTGATCTACAGTACTATGAGAATACAGCATACATCACTTGAGAAAAAAACACAGCTAAGATGTAAGGAGGAAGACAGCAACAGCCACCATCCTGTTGAATATTCAAGAGTCTGTGCACAGTCCTGAATCAAGATCTCCCACCACCTTCCTCAATACAAGCATTTTTGTTATTCATAACTAGGACAACAAAGTGGAAAAATATCATATTAAGACAGAGTTCTCTCCTGGAAGATATAACAAATAGAAATAAAACCTAACCCAGATACCCTGTGCTGGCACCAGAGCTCACAGACCTGCAATTCTTACTGTGCCTATTGCTCCTTGCACTGAGGACTATGCTCATGGAAAGGGATGGAGCTGCTACAATACACACGCTGAACTGTTGCCCTGAGGTTTCCTAGGCACACACAATATCATAGCTCTTCCTATACACTAAGGTTTTAAGTTTACAATACAGATTACACAGTTGAATTACGAGAAGTTGAAAATTACTAGACTGAGATATTGTCGTGGTTTGAGGCTCTCAAACTCATGCAGTCGCTCTCTCACTCACTCTCCTCTTTCTTCCCTCCCCAGTCCTGGGGAGATGGGGAGGAGAATCTCAAGAATGCAACTCCCACAGGTTGAGATAAGAACAGTTTAGTAACTAAGGTATAACACAAATTACTACTGCTACCACC
>JASSUY010040555.1:0-14546 GCA_032466535.1 Forpus xanthops | reverse complement strand
TGAGATGAGCTCTTAGGCAGAAGCTGTTCTGTGTGAGGGTGCTGAGGCGCTGGCACAGGGTGCCCAGAGAAGCTGTGTCTGCTCCATCCCTGCAGTGCTCAAGGCCAGGTTGGACAGAGGGCCTTAGAGCTGCTCCAGTGGAAGGTGTCCCTGTGCATGGCAGGGGGTGGAACTGGGTGAGCTTTAAGGTCCCTTCCAATCCAAACCATTCCATGATGCTATGGTTGGATCACTCCCAGCTTTTAACATAAAGGGTTCATGCACACAGGAACGTGCAGCATCAACACAAGCAGCCCATGGCTCCTTACCTCAATAGTGTGGATTTTACGACTCCCATTTGCGAGTTCCCCATCCATGGGCAGATGATCCTTGTGCTCTCCAGACACTTGGCACAGCCGGCGTGAGCTGCCTTCCAATGCCCTCCGGAAAATGAGGTGTTGGAACGTTGTGGAGTTCTCCATGGGCTCAATCTCATACCTCAGGTCTCCCATCTGCAGAACTCCACTGTGGGTTTGCAAACAGAGGGGTCACTGAGAGAGGTGGACTCCAGAACCCACCCTGATGTTCAGAGCTATTGGGATCAGCCCTCGGTTTCCTTTTGAAGAGGGGTATGGAAAGATGGAGCTCTTTCTTATCACTGCTCCTATGGACAGCGATTCCATGAGAATAAAAAAGGAGCTCACCTAAAAGATGTTTGATGGGACAAAAGGGTAGTACCCAAGGTTTAGGATGCACAAGACAGCCTTGAGAGGGCAATCATGCAGCTTTGGGAAAGAAGAAAGAAGCTGCTGCTGAATGCTACGTATCAAATGGGAGTGGGAAGGCAATAAAAGCTCTTCCAAGGAGAATCCATCTTTAAGACATCTTTATCCTCACACGGACAGTGCTGTAGGCTGCATCTCCAGTAAGTGCATCCTAAAAACCTGGCTTAATATGGACAGCTTTTGGGGTGCTTGTTTGAGGAAGAAGAAGGTGCAAGTAGGACTGTCAAATCTCAGTCTCATGCCTGGTCTTAGAAGAGAAGCTCACTGGGTCTGAGTTCTGCAGCCCTAAAATGTTTCTAATTACGGGGGCTGTATCCCAATAGGAAAACGTAGCCTCTTCAGACACTGAGCTGGAATCCCAGAAGGTTTTGCTAAGGAAATTGTGCCTTAAAATCGCTATGGAGATGATGTAAAATCTGTAATGCTGAGAGATGTCTCAGTTCTATTTGAAGAGCTGAATGTTTGTAACAAGATACACCATGAAGGAATGAGTGCTCCTGCTTTAAAAAGGACACATAAAACCCTATCCCAGTTAATCACGTGCTTCTGGGCAATCTGATGTGATTGAAGATGTCCCTGCTCATTGCACGGGGTTGGACGAGATGAGCTTTGAAGGTCCCTTCCACCCCAACCCATTCCATGGTTCTGTGCTTCATTTAGTGCTGACCCCCCATTCTCCCTTGGGAAGAGCCCTACCTCATCCCAAAGCACGTGCTGAGGGAGACGACGGATCCTGGGAAACCTTCCACAATCCCCTCATAGTAGCAGTCATCCTGCAGGGTGCAAATATGGCTTCAGCCTGTGGGGAAACCTCCCAAGTCCTGGTCAGAAAAGCCCCTACAGCAGTAAAGGGACACAAAGCCCTGCCCAGATCCATCCTTGACCTCTTTGAAGGGGTTTTTCACATGCACAAGAGTGAAGGCATGGAGAGGAAAAGGCAGGATCGTGAGAGCTCATCGTTCGGGTTCAAAATGAAACAGGGGACGTTCAGGTTGGAGATAAGGAAGAAGCTCTTCCCTGTGAGGATGCTGGGAGACTGGGATGGGATGAATGAAGGTTTGGATGCCCCATCCCTGCAGTGCTCAAGGCCAGGTTGGACACAGGGCCTTGGAGCTGCTCCAGTGGAAGGTGTCCCTGCCCATGGCAGGGGTTGGAGCTGGAGGAGCTTTGAGGTCCCTTCATCCCAACCCATTCTGTGTTTCTATGATTCTACAATCATTGCATCACGATGATTTTTGGGGGGTTATTTTGTGGTTTCTCACACAATGGAAATGGACTTTTGATGTACTAAAAGTACTTTGAAATCCTTCATAATGTGGCAGTGAAACCAATGTGCTGATGACTCTGAAATGGTTCTTCCCATTTTTATCAGTCTCTTTACCATTTCCTTCCTTTTTTTAAACAAATAGTGTAAAAATAACCTATGTTTTTGCAAACAGAAAGCCACCCCTTGCTTAGGTCCACGGATATGTTCGAATGAGCTGAGGAGGGGGAGAAGGGTCATTCAGTCCTGGCTTTTGATGCAACCCTGACCTCAACTTACCTGAATATATGGAAACTCAGTGATCAGGTCTCCCTCCTCACTGTACTTGAACACTGGGATATCCCTGGCTATCAGATTCCTGGAAAGCAAAGCAGGAACATTCCCCGTCATGGCCCCAGGCAGAAAATAACAGAGGAAGGAAGCTGGGGAAGAGCCTTACTTGGCCTGTCTCAGATGGATGATGTGGTGGTTTCCTTCTGCTCTTATCAGATAGGACCTGTGCCCCTGGAATGGCCAAAGCACCCATTAATGCCCGGTATTAATCCAGTGGAAAGTGTCCCTGTCCATGGCAGGGGTTGGAGATGGATGAGCTTAAGGTCCCTTCCAACCCAAACCATTCCATGTTTCTGTGATTTTGGTTGGGAAGCTGGAGCCATCTCCTCGCCCTGTTCTCCCTTTGGCACCCACCCACAGCCCATTTGGAGCCCATGCTCTAGAGCCCTGGTTGGAAAAGCCAATGACCTCTGGGAATGTCCCATCCTTTGCCTCCAGCCGCCGGGGCACCGTGACTTCGGAGTAGATGATTCTCGATGCGTCAGTGGAACGTGGGTCTGGTTCTGCGTGGAGGGAGGAAGGGTGTCAATCACTGCAGCAGTGAAGGCTTGCCAGTGCAGGAGGAGGGGTTGGAGTGAGCACATTGAAATATTGAGTCTGTTAAGGTTTACGTGTCCATCTGTCCCCAGTGAGGGGATGCAGGAGGTGGCTGAGCAGCTCTTTGCTCTCACCACTGGCTCCTAACGAAGCAACTCCAGAGAACGCGTTATAAAAGGGGGGGAAATGAGATGACTTCTGTGGTTATAGGGTGCTGAGCCCTCTGCCCACATCCCTCCATGCCTGTTCCCATCCGCTACCCATGTTCCCCACCTTCATCTCTGCCCTTGTATCCACATCCTTCACCCATATCCCTAGTGTGCATCCACCAGCCTGGCCAAGGTTCCCATGTCCCCAGCCTGCAACCCTCATCTGGCATCCCAATGCTCATATCATCCCCTGTGTCCCCATATCCCATGTGTGTCCCCCCTTGTGTCTCCCCATGTGTACCCACCATCCCAATGCCTGTTGTCCTCTGTGTCCCCACATCCCATGTGTGTGTCCCCCCATGTGTGCCCCCATCCCTGGTCATTTCATGATGTGCATTCCATGAACACCCCTCTGCCCACTTCCCATCCCAATCCCCATCCCTGTCCCATCCTCCCCTGCCCCAGCCCCTTACCTGTGCAGATCAGCAAGGCCAGTGCCATGACCCACATTCCTCCTGAGGCTCTGCAGTGCCCGATCCCCATCCCTGAGCCAGCCCTGTGGGGATGCTCCATCATCCTCATCCTGTCCCGGCTTCATCCCCGTTTCATCCCCACCGCCATGTTTGGGCCCTGCTCCCCATGTCCCTCAGCCCCTCACTGAGCCCCCCCACTCCCCCAGACCCCCATTCCCCAGTCTCTGCTCTCACCCCCATCCAGCCCCTCTCCTTCTCCTCACTCTGTCCCTGGGGTCCTCCCTGTCCTGTTCTCCCCACAGCCCTTCACCCTGAGGCCCCTCAGGGCTGCGCCGCCATCTTCCAATGGCCCCCAGGCTCCATCTGCCACCTCAGCCACCCCAATCCCCTCCAGCCTGCACTAATCCCATCCCCTGGCATTCCCTGGCATCCCACACCACCCCTTCTGCAGCTCCCACCCATCCCATCCCCATCCATCCACATCCCCATTCCCCATCCCTCTTACAAGCACCTCCTTGGCCTGTCCTGCACCGGTGCCACAGTCACACTTCCAACTGCCACCAGTGCCCTTGCACCCACACCACCTCCTCTCCTCTCCTCTCCTCTCCTCTCCTCTCCTCTCCTCTCCTCTCCTCTCCTCTCCTCTCCTCTCCTCTCCTCTCCCACCTTCACCAACCACCTGCATCCTCTCCTCTGTCCTCCCACCAACCTCAAACTGAAGCTCAGGAAGCTCAGGCTGGAGATAAGGAAGAAGCTCTTCCCTGTGAGGATGCTGGGAGACTGGGATGGGATGAATGGAGGAGCTGTGGCTGCCCCATCCCTGCAATGCTCAAGGCCAGGTTGGACACAGGGCCATGGAGCTGCTCCAGTGGAAGGTGTCCCTGCCCATGGTAGGGTTGGAGCTGGAGGAGCTTTAATGTCCCTTCATCCCAAACCATTCCATGATTGTGTATGATTCTGTCTCAAATCAGACGCGGGCATGTTAGACCAAGGGTTTTATGGAATTGTCCTGTCCTTTGCCATGACCAAGCTCCTGGTGGGGTTCGCAGCTGTGTGGATTTCCAAGGAACAAGGAAAGCCACCAAGCAGGGAAGCTGCAGTAAAACCTCGCTTGGGAATGGCTCCCCAGCTGTTCCCTGGGCTCCCTGCAGTTTGGGCCATGGGGTTTTGCTTCTTCTGTGTACAAAAAAGGCCTTTTCCCCCCTGGCCCTGCCTATTTCTGACCTTCACAGCATCATAAATACAGAACAAATGTCACATAACTCTCCAGGAGTGAAGGAATGCAAGCAAAAGCAGAGAAATCTATGCCAAGAGCAGAGGGAAAAGGCAGATCTTTGTGTCCCCAAGAGCTGCTGTGCAAACAACTCAAACACGGTGTAAAAGCATCAAGGAAATGATGAATTCATGCTCCAGCTCCTGGGATCTCTGCTCTGATGTGTGCTGATGGAGCCGCAGTGTGATGAGGGTCCTGCCTGCTCATAGACCCACTTCTCAACCTGCAGTTTCTGTTCTGTTGAATAATACATGAAGATGTGCATTGCTCTGCTGCAGATGTGGCATTCCCAACCCAGATTCCTGGCTCTTCAATCCATAAACAGCCCTGGAAATGTCCCAGCTTTGTGTTTCCCTGCTGTGATGCTGCAGGAAGATCCCCTGTGAGCTGACCAGAACTGATCTGATTGAAAGAGAGAGGAGTCCAGCCCGGTTACTCCGATGCATGCCAACATTTCCAGGTGCAGAACATCCCACATGGAGAAATACAAGAGGCAAGATGACTTACCCGGGAATAGGGCTCTGTTTTCCATGCTGGCTATGGAGGAGCTCAGCTGCAGAGCTTGGCTGATGCATGGGAAAGGGGGACTGTCAGCTCAGGGATACTGGGGGTGTTGCCTGTGATACTCAGGGGCATCTTTGGATGCTTTTGAGGGTCCCCAGGAAGCATTGTGCTTTGCGGTGGGGAAGAAGGTGCATGAGGGTGCCCTTGGGTGCCTTCTCCATAGACCATGGTGGTTGGTGTGGAAAGCTGTAATAGAATGGTGGAATGGTTTGGGATGCAGAGGGAAGAGCTTCTGCCTAAGAGCTCATCTCAATCTCCCCTCTGGCAGTTAAAGCCATTCCCCTTGGCCTGTCCCTCCATCGCTTGTCCAAAGCCCCTCTCCATCTTTCCTTGGAGCCTCTTTAGGCACTGGAGCTGCTCTAAGGTGTCCCCTCCAGGAGCCTTCTCTTCTCCAGGCTCCATCCAGCAAACCAGTGCTTGGAGGCTGCAGGTTCTGCGGCTCAATGTAATACTTATTCATGTTTTTCTGCTCCATAGAAATCAGAGATGAAGGCTTGGAGCAGAAAATACATTATATGAATGCAGTGTCTTGTAAAAGGCAGCTGCGTGACCCTCTGGATATGAATATGATGCTATTGCTGCAGATAACAAATAATAGCAGCTGGGAATGGTTCCTAGCTGTTAGATAAAGTTATTGTATTGCCAAAGGTGATGAATGAGGGAAGTGGAGGAAGCTTTTGCCTCCTGCCTTGGTAGCTCTGTCTGTAACGTTATTCACAGTGCTGCTTCTAACCCTCTGTACCCTGCGTGCTCTGACCTTGCCCTTGATTGCAGATGCTCAGCCAGGAGAAGAGAAGGTTCTGGATCAGCATCTCACCCCTGTGCTGCAGGGGCTGGTTTCTACCACTAGTGCTTATGAGCCATCACCCAGGACCACCATAGGAACTTCATGGCAGCTGCTTGCATCCTACCCACCGGCTTTGCAGGAATCCCAAATACATCCTTTCTCCATCTCTTAATAGTTCTTTTCCTGATGATGAGCCAAGGGAAGAACTCAGCATTCCCCATTTCCTCATAGACCTTGCTCTTCCTTTGGATTGGAATGAGTTGTTAACCCCTTCCCAGCATCCCATCCCAGGGCTTTGGGAGATGTTTCCAAGCTGTAGATGAATAAGGATGAGTTGGGAGATACCCCTCTGGGCTTGAGCATCTCCACAATGTTGGGCTCTGCACCATTCCCTGTTTGATGCTATGACTGCTTCCCATCATTGAGGCACTTGGAAAAGCAATGCCATCAAAATAATAGCCAAAATCCATATATTTAGAACTTCTTTTCTTGGGAACAAAATGACTTATTGAGAGGAATAAAACAATCATATATATCAGGAGGGGATGCTGGAAGCGTTAGGTGGGGATAATCTCTATTTGACGATGGTGCTGCCAATACAGGATTATTCCATTGAGTTTTTATGATTATTCACCAAGAAGAATATTAAAACATAAAGAGGTTTGGGAGGAAAATCATGGCAATAGTTAAAAGTTTGGGAACTGTTACAGTGAGAGCCTCTGAGCAGTCATTTCATAAGGAAGAGATGGATCATCTCGCATGTGAATTCGCACGGGCAGCAGGGATCTGATCTGGCATCAGACAGAAAGTGAAATGGTGGGAAATGAGTGACAACAATGGGGAAACAAAGCTTAGATATAAAAGTAATAAGAAAAGAACATTTATTGATCATTATGAATGGTTCTTTGCTGCTAAACATGTTGTTAGGAGGAGATTTGAGCTGAAAACTCCACTGTTGTTGGCCTAGAAGTGATGGAGCTTTGTGCTGTCCCAGACCCAAAGTCCACATTGGCAAAAGTGGGGTCCAGGGGTAGGTTAATGATCCTTGGTGCCTACTCTCTAACACAGTCTAATCCTGGGAGACCCCAAAGCTCATTAGAGACCTCCAGGTTCCTTGGAAGCTCTTCAGGCGCCTGAACTTGGTGTGGTTCTTAGAGCTGCTGCAAGATCCCAGGTGGAAACTCCTTTCTTAACATGTCTTAACATGTATGCAGGTCTCCTCTCATGGGGATGGGGATCAGTGCTGGGTTATCACATGCTAATGGACACATCTTTTTTCCCATCTGGATCCTATGTTGCCTCCTTGCATGGAGTAAGAGCCTTTGCCTGAGCATGGTGGCCACTTTAGACAACCAGGATGATGCCATGCCAATGTCTCCAGTGGCTCTTACAAGTTCATAGCTCCTGCTTACATGATGATGATAGAGAAGATGCTTTGCACGTTGGAGACTCGTGTAGAGGGAGTCTCATGATTCTGTGATTGATCCTCACCCGGGAGTAACAGCCCGGGGTCACCTCTATCACCTGTAGGGAAAATAACTCCATCCACCCCTGAAAGTGCTGAATGGAGGAGTCAAAATAGCACATCCTCCATGGTGCAATGAGGAGGGCAATGTGTGAAGAAAGGTGTCACTGCTCTAGTTCAGCTTTATTTAGTGCATTTTCACTTTTGTTTAATGTATTCACAGCTTCCTTTAGTGCATCCATGATTTAGGCACTGAAGGATAGAAACCAAAGAAGAAAATGACAAGTTTTACAGCAACTCTACTCAAACCTTCACAGAAATAGGCTGAAATACATTAACATGAGATATAGCACAGCTCAAGGAAGCAGAACTCCAAAGATGATGATATCTTAATGAACCAAAAGACTGCAGTAATAAATAGCAGGAGGCTTCCACGCTTCCACACATTTATTTTACCCAAATAAAGAGAACTTTATAAAAAGAGGAGAGATTTTCTGGAAAATGGACTTTTCAACAGCAGATTTTACCTCCTTGTTGCGTGAAGTGTAAATGATGGGGTTTAGCAAAGGAGTCAAAATAGAGAAGGTAACATTGCTCATGATGTGGACATTGGCAGGGATATCTGCTCTGTAGAGCACATAAGCCACAGTGATGGAGGAGTAGTAAGGTGCCTGCCATGAGCAGATGGGAAGTATGTGTTGAAAAGGCTTTCATGTGTCCTGCTTTGGATCCTCAGTACAGAGAGGATGATGTGGATATATGAGATGATAACAAGCAGCAGAGGGACAATTGACACTGTCAAAGCAATGGAGAACCCCAAGAAGGTCTGAAAGTCAGCATTGGAGTCCAAGTATGTGACTTGTACCACTGTCAGGTGGTCACAGAAGCAGTGGTGAACCCTGGTTGTGTGTCCATAAGCTAGTTGAGATGTCTGCGTGATGACGGGTGCAGGGATGAGCAGTGCAGTGATCCAGGTGCTTGGTGCCAGTTGGATGTTCATTCTTCTGGTCGTCTTGGCTGGGTAATAGAGGGGGCTGCAGATGGCTTCATGGCGGTCATAAGCCATGACCAAGAGGAGAAGTGCCTCGGTTACCATCAGGGAGTGAAAGCTGTACCTCTGCAGAAAGCAGCCCTGAAAGGAGATGGTTTTAGAGCTGGCCAGGAACAACAGCAGCATTTTGAGGATGGTGGTGGTGGTGAAGAGCACGTCTGACAGAGAGGTTGGGCAGAAAAAAGTACATGGGTTTGTGGACCACAGCCACGGTGATGATAACGGTGTTACCAGCCAGGATCAGCAGGTAGAATAGCAAGAACACAGTGAAGAGCAGGGCTTGGAAATCCTGGAGAGCTGGAAACCCCAACAAGAGAAAGACTTTGGTGGAGGCATTGCTGCTGCAGCTTTCCATGGTGGGACTGTCAAACACCTGCAAGGATGAAGAGGGAATAAGAGAACACAGTGCAGGAAGACGTCTATCTAAAGAGCTTTGCAGAGGTTCTGCAAGGAAAATACGTGTTGGATGAGCTCTCACAGGGCTGAGAGCATTGCAAGCCATGGCTTATTCCCTCTTGTCTCTAACCCACAATTAAGATGATTTAAATTCACTTTTAGTGCTCTGGAGCCAGGCTGAGAGAGCTGGGCTGGGGCAGCCTGGAGAAGAGAAGGCTCCTGAAGGGGAGACCTTAGAGCAGCTCCAGTGCCTGAAGGGGTACAGGAAAGGTGGAGAGGGGCTTTGGACAAGGGATGGAGGGACAGGACAAGGGGAACGGCTTTAACTGCCAGAGGGGGGTCTGAGATGAGCCCTTGGGCAGAAGCTGTTCTGTGTGAGGGTACTGAGGCGCTGGCACAGGGTGCCCAGAGAAGCTGTGGCTGCCCTATCCGTGGCAGTGTTGAAGGCCAGGTTGGACACAGGGTCTTGGAACAAGCTGCTCCAGTGGAAGGTGTTCCTACCCATGGCAGTGGTTGGAGCTGGAGGAGCTTTAAGGTCCATTCCAACCCAAACCAGTCTGGGATTCTATGATTATATCTATAGGTCTTTCATCTTTCAGCATGGACAAGGACTCATCTCATACAGCTTCGTGTGCTTTCCATTCAGAGTCCCCCATCTGTACAGTTCATCCTCGATACCTTATCTGTTTGCTGAGGAAAAGAGGCATTTGGGAGGATACAGCTCTTCTGCCCTATTCTGTATTGAGGAGGAAAGGAGCCACATTGCAGACGTGTCCTTCTCTCCTTTTGAGGGGAGTTCAGGGCATCAGCTCAGTAGCATTCAACCATCCAGCTCTCCTTTGCTAGGTTATGACAACCCTTCCTACCCAAAGCCATCCTCATTCCCCTTATTCATACCCATGTCACCTCTGGTTGGCTCACTGGTTTTCCCATGGCCATTGCAGCACCCAGTCAATTCCTGCTGCTTTTGCTGCAATTCAGATGGAAACGCTGGATTTTTCCAGATTGTTTCCTGCTGTATAAATGGAAAGGAATCTTCACAGCGATTTCTGGGGCTGATGTAGGTCAGGATTGTGCCTTTTACATTAAGAAGTGTTTTAGAGATTCATGAAGTTCAGAACACTGTAATAGCAAAAAACAGGAGTAAGTATCCACCAGTGACTCGAGCTGGGATGGAAGGGGACCCTATGTGTCCGCTTTACAGCTCTTCTATCTCTTTATTTTACATAGAGTAGTTTTACAATTGCATTGTCCATATAAACCTGTGATCCTGATTGGATTTCTCCAGGAAAGGAGTGTGTTGTTCTTTCCCTTTATTTCACGCTATGGGCTTATAAGATTCCTGAGTTGTAAGGATTTTCTTTCCTCTTGACAGAAATACTTCCTTTGTTGCTCATAAAGATTTAATGCAGATTTGAAAGGACTCTTCTGCCTCAAACTGTATGGAATATCCTTGTTTGCTGTGGCAGAATAAAGTAGCCTTTTGGAAACTCCCAGCATCTTCTATTCAAGCCACGAAGCAGCCACTGTGCTTCCATGGGCACAGATTCCTTTGGAATTTATCTGTTTTCTCTAACAATGGATAAATCAAAATCAATGCTCAGAAGGAAAAAAACCCAACCTTTGTTGTCATGAGGTTTGAGCTAAAAAAAGAAGCTTAATGAAGTTTTTATGCCTTTCCTTGCTTTCCTTATCCCAGTGTAAGAGAAGGGAAATAAAGCTCTCTTGGAAACAGCTCGTGCTTGGCCACAAGTAGTTGAGATGAATGGTTGGTCTCAACTAATTTCCTTATATTATTAAATCTCTGCTAATTCTCAGATAGTTTCACCTTTCCCCCAGAAAGACATCTCCAGAACCAGATGGGGAAGGTCCATTTAATATTACAAACAGACATAGCTGCTGCTGCGCTGAGGTTTAAATGCAATCAATATTTGCTTACTCCCTACCTCTCAGCTCATCTCTCCTCCTCCATTTCTCCTTCTTGTTACTGTTTGTTCCAAACTGCTCAGCTTCAAGGATGTCATTTGTACAGATAACGCTGTGCTATTAAAAACCTCTAAGAGAATTTATTGTGTTGAATTAAAATTGCCAGCATGGAATATCCTTAAAATGATCATTAATATGAAGTTGTTTCCTGACAAATTCCCATTTTTCGGAGCCTGTTGACATGTTTTACAATCACCTGAGAAAACAATAAATCAAAGAGAAACACTTCATTAGGCTGAATAATCTTGTAATAAAAGAAGAGCAACAACAGTAACTCACAATTGGAAGTTACAACAAGGTCTTCCCCTTCTTGAATGTCATCCTTAGTGGGAAGTAGAAAACTCCTGCCCTATATCAACAGGCAGAGCTGCTGCTGCCGTTGAATACATTCGAATGTGTCACTAGAGATGCTTCTCAGAGATGTTCTCCATGAAGTTTTCTTGCCTCAAGCTGGGAGACCCACATGTCATTTCCTGACGGAGCATCTCCTGATGGAGCATCTCTCCCTGTTGCTCACCGCAGCTCACAGCAGATGGAGATCGTAACAACACATTTGCACAGTCAAGAGCAGCAGAGGAAGAGTTTTCACTACCCAAAGTCTGTCGTGTGATGGACGTGGGCTGTTGTGTCAAAGCTGGTGGAGAAACACTGCGGGAAGACCGACCAGATCTGTAGGAGCTTCCTATGGTTCAATACTTGCCCTTCCTTCGGCGTTCCCTTTCCAGCACGTGGGCTGCACTTGGAAGTGTGTGAAAGTCTTCATCTCTTCCTTTACACCATCCAAAGCACACAATGAAGATGCAGTACATGGCCATGGCAGAGGAGCAGCTCTCAGGTAAGGCCAGCAGCCGCCCTCCCAAATGTGAGCACAGCCAAATTCAAATGCAACCACAGAAGGTCCTGGCCTGTATCTGTTCTAACTCCATCTCCCTTCTCCAGGTCAAGTTTGGTACGTGGTGCATGGTTCAGGTGTGCAGGAGGAGTGGGCAATCATAGAAATCCAGAGTAGTTTGGGTTGAACGGACCTTAAAGCTCCTCCAGCTCCAACCCCTGCATGTGCAGGGACACCTTCTACTGGAGCAGCTCCAAGCCCTTGTGTTCAACCTGGCCTTGAGCACTGCAGGAATGGGGCAGCCACAGCTTCTCTGGGCACCCTGTGCCAGTGCCTCAGCACCCTCACACAGAACAGCTTCTGCCTTATCTCCAACCTGAACTTCCCCTGTTCCAGTTTGAACCCATCACCCCTCGTCCTATTCCTGCAGTCCCTGATGAAGAGTCCCTCTCCACCATTCTTGGAGCCCCCTTCAGACACTGGAGCTGCTCTGAGGTCTCCACGCAGCTTCTCTTCTCCAGGCTGCACAGCCCCAATGTTCTCATCCTGGCTCCATGGGGGAGCTGCTCCATCCCCTGCTCATCCTCATGGCCTCCTCTGGACTTGCTCCAACAGCTCCATGTCCTTATGTTGAGGCCCCCAGAACTGCACACAGTGCTGCGAGTGGGGTCTCACCAGAGCAGAGGGTCACCTCCTTCAGGATGGTGCTGTTATTAATCTACCCAATTCTGTGGAGCACCCACTAAGTCAGGACTAGGAGCTGCTCTGCCTTGAAGCGCCATCACTGGCTTCCCTGGAGACAGGACAGAGGTGCTCGGGGTGTCCAGCAGCAGCTCAGGTCACTGGACTTGAGTGTCTTATGTGTTGTATGAGCACACCAATGTCTGGTGGTATCTGAGATACCTCCTCCCAGCCGTGCAGCTCTGTAGGATGCTGGTGCTGTTACCACCACGGTGTCTGAAGCCATCCCAGGTCTTCGTGGTGTGGGGAGGATGGAGAGGTCAGCACAAATACTGACACTCTCAGGAGAGCTGAGGTCCTTGTTCCTGCTCCAGGATATGCTCCAGGACATGAGGTGCTCCTATGGGGAAACTCACCTCACTTGGGTCCCACTTCATGTGGAATAGCTGGAGAACATGCTCCACGATCTGTGGGGCCTTGCTCAGGTGTGACAAATTGCAGCAGACGAGGCTGCTGAATGCTGTAGGACAAATGACCAAACGACAAAGTGCTGAGGTTGGAAGGCACCTCTTGAGATCATCTCCATCATCTACAGCAAGTTGCCTGGAGCTGTGTCCAGTTGGGGTTTGAGTATCTCCTAAGACCCCCTGAGTGAGCTGTGCCAGTGTTTGGGTGGGGGACAAATCCCTTACCTGTGCTACGGCTGCACCATGCAGCAGTATCCCAACACCATTCCCCCTTTCTGGGCACATCTGGCCAGCTGTTGGACAGGTAGCAGAGCTGTCAGAGGCCAAGCAGACCTTCTTGAATAAGACTTTAGTGTCTCTTGAAGTCCCACAAGCTCCCACTCTTCCTTGCTTGAACTACCCATTGGGACGACAGAAGAGCCAAGCCCATGTTTGCTCATCTCTCTTCATTGCTTCCAACCCATAAGATACTTCTTGTCATCCCCTTTTCTTCTCCATCCTTCCCTTTGCCCTCAGTCTTGTCTGAGCTGCTTCTTCCCACCGCCACACTCTGTTCCTTCAGCTCATGAATCACATCTCCATTACCCCACTGGTGCTCCTTATGGTTTCATGTCCTTTTCCAGAGCCCAACCCAAGTCCCAACTTTGCCTTCCCTCAATCTGCACTTTTTGGGTCAAACTTTCCAAAACAGCCTATTTGCAAATCAACACCCCCACTCCCCCATCCCCTCACATTCTCATCCGGTTTCTACAATCACTTCTTGGAGTACCTCTTGGTGCAAGAAGACTATGGGCATGTGTCCCTTTATTCCCATGCAGGAGGCAGGATCTGACCCTGCTCAATGGACATGAGAGCAAATAACATCAATGCTAAGCCATGACCATCAGCACGAACGGGACGTAATGGCTCTACTTCTTTCCATACATCTTCTTCATGGACCTTCTGGAATATCTCCCACTTGAACTTCTGATTGTGTCAGGTGGATGTGGCGTCCCTTATGGCAGCACTCCCGGGTCCCTGTGTTAAAAACGCTCCCCATGAACACCAGGGAGAAGTTCTGTTTCCAAACATGTTTGTTTGGAAGCACTAATCCTTACAGCTGGGTACAACGCGAGTGGAACAGGAGCAAATTGATCTCTCAGTGGCTTGCGGATCCCTTGGGGTGTACAAATGGTTTTCAGCATAATTAATACCCAGGGATGGTGTAAGCAGAGTTTGCATGTTCAGTGCTGGAGTGTGCTGGTACCTTGGGGAGCACAAGCCCCACATTGCATGGACTCAGGGAATAGAATCCCAGCCTGGTTTGGCTTGAAGGGACCTTAAAGCTCCTCCAGCTCCAATCCCTGCCATGGGCAGGGACACCTTCCACTGGAGCAGCTCTAAGCCCCTGTGTCCAACCTGGCCTTCAACACTGCAGGGATGGGGCAGCCACAGCTTCTCTGGGCAACCTGTGCCAGCGCCTCAGCACCCTCACACAGAACAGCTTCTGCCCAAGAGCTCATCTCAGTCTCCCCTCTGGCAGTT
>JASSUY010040553.1:0-20138 GCA_032466535.1 Forpus xanthops | reverse complement strand
TCTGCTTAGGACCACTGTAGTTCCAGCACTGTGTATGTGCACTATCCTTCTATTGGACCATTCAGCCAATTCCTTATGCACTAGTGATCCATCCATCAAATCCATGTCTCTCCAGTTTAGAGAAAAGAATCGTAATTTGCTGGTTATATATCAACTCTGTACCTGTTGTTAACATACATAAAATGCAAAGAAATTAGGGAATTTTATTTCAGAATAACAAAATGCTGCATTAAATGTTTTGCTTTCTCTTTATTTGTGTATTTATTTATTTATTTATTCTAGTTTCTTTGTACTGGTCATTATGGTTTGGGCCTGGAATATTCTCAAGTGCAACTACATTTTTTTTTTAAGCTTCAAGGTCTCATATAAGCTTAGTAAATTAGAGAAACTTAGAGGATATGGGTATATAGACATGTCCATAGACATCTGTATACATGCCTCAGCTGAGAACAGCTGTATCATTGACAATATGACCTCTTTTCTGTGTTTTCTACTTCCATTGTGTTGAACTTCTCACTCCTTATTTAGGCAAAGATTAGTTGAATTATTTATACACTGGTTCTGATATTTACAAGGAAAAATTCACTGAGCCCATCTACAGCAACCAGATCTGTGCCAGAAATAATAAAAAAGCAGGGAATACATATATGCTTCCATAACTTACTGTCAAAGGGATAAATAATTGCCTCTGATAATAATAGCTTAGAGACTTTTTCTGAAGTAGATCACTCTGCCATTGGGAATGTCTTTCACAAAAACAATAAAACCTTTTTTTAAGGCTTTTACTAAACTTTTTCCAAAGTTCAATATAATTTCATTTTTAATACTTATATGGCTTTTAATAATATATGGGGCTTAATACGTGACTACAATTAACTGGCAAGGGAAAAAAAAAAAATGTGACCATTTACACTCTACTGTATAAAGCCATAGGAAAAAAAAATAAATCCAGTGGACCATGTGATACTTTGAAGCAGTTCCTCTTTCTAAAAGATTTTTGGAAGGCTGCTAAAATACTTTTTTTTTAGAAAGGAGCTTTTTGACATATCTGAACAGGTAAAAGAAGAACCAAGAAAATGTAGTACAGTCCTGAAGAGGAGAGTGAATCAACAACCTTAAAGAGAAAAGATAGGTCAAAAAGAACAAAAGCTAAAAGTTTACAATTAAATTTACCCAAAGGAGTTATCTGTGCTAAGGTCAATTAGAGCAATATTAAAGCAGAGAAAAGTATGATACCAAGGAGAAATTAAGTGTTGGTGAGGTTAGGTGATTAAGATTATTATTTAAGTTTGGGGAAACCAAAGCACATGTAAAAATAGTGATTGAGGGAGGAAAATAAAGTAATTATTAATAACAGAAAGATGACCTGGGATGAAGAAGGGGATCTGAAAGGAATGGAGGTAAAGCAGGTAAGATTCAAGGGAGATATAAAGAAGTAGGATGTGAGGTTTTTAAATAAGTCTCCATGAAGAATTATAGCTCTAACGCTGCAGTCAGGAATAAGAAACATAGGGAGAAAAGAATGAAGGAGAAAAATGGAAAGCTGTTGAAAAAAAATGAAATGGTTCTCCATAGAAGAAATAGAAATTTGCTGTTCAAACCTTAAATGTTTGGGGTTTTGCTTTATTTCTTTGGTTTTGATTTGGAGTAGTGAGGATTTTTGCTGTTGTATTTTGTGTGTGTTTTGGTTTTAGTTTTCTTTTTTTTTTTTTGTCTGTTTTATTTTGTATGGTTTTTCTCCCAAAGTGTTCATGTTCTTCTTTTCTTTTTTTGCAATAATATCTAGGATGCTGGAAACTGGCTTCTAATTCAAAGGGCATCTTCTTCTTTCCTCTTGAGTCGCATTGATTTTTGGTTTTTCCTTCCTTTCATTTTTTAATTCTTTTCTCTCTTAGGGCACAAGCCAACACAGTTTTCCCTTATTCTATGCCAGTCTCATCAATGATGCAATTATATTCTATAAACACAACTCCAAAACAAGTTCTTTTTTATGAAAACTTGCCAGCATAGAGAACAGAAATTATTCAGCTCTACAGAAACTGGGCACAATTGTAATAGATCCATACATAAATTATGGCTATTGTTTATCTGCTTTTCAATTTCTTGGCAACAACATAATGGTTAACAAATACCAACTAGCAAGAGAATATTGTACCTGAGATTATAAAAAAAAAGTTAAGGAAGATAAGATGGCCTATTTTTCATGTAAGACCTAATTTTAACAAGTTTATGCATATTTTAATAATGTATATTAATTTGACATGTTTTGTATTTAGTCTTTTTGAAACAAAAAACAGAAACTGACAAAAAGAGAGGTGTTGATATTCAGAAAAACTAAAAATAACAGGGTGCTCTTTCAGTCTGAAAGTTCAGATTTGCCTTCAGTAGAAATTAGTAAGCAGAAAAAAGGGACTATGTTTCCTGAGCCTTGTTCACTTAAAGAGCTGAGATATGGCTGAAATACGTATATTATGATCTAGGAACCTTAAACTTGTCTCAAGTTCATTAACACAGATGCAGATGAAAAAGATGAGGTGTTCCAAATCAGCTGACTATAAACACAAAAATCTCACAGATAGATCATGAGCCTGAAATTCTCTGTAGATTGATGTGACAGCATATTTGAGCCTAGGGTCCAGAATCTCAACATTTTTTGCCTGTATTCATAAAAGGCTTTGGATATCTCAATGATCTTTAAGTTGGGAACCTAAATTTAATTTAGTGATCTTCCAAATTTCCCTACAGCTGATAAGGAGTCAAAAGATCTTTCATAGCCCTTTTCATTCTACTTCAAGTGTGAGTTTCTCAAGGCATTTGACACTGCCTCATGCAACATCCTTGTCTCTAAATTAGAGAGGCATTGCTTTGACGGATGGATTGCCCAATGGACAAGGAACTGGCTGCATGGTCACACTCAAAGAGGTGTGGTTAATGTCCAAATAGAGATCAGTGATGGTGGAGCTCCTAAGGAGTCAGAACGAGGTCTGGCACTGCTTAGCACCTTTGTTGATGAAATGAACAATGGGAGTGAGTGCACCCAGGGCAAGTTCGCTGATGACACCATGCTGTGCAGTGCAGTTGACATGCTGGTTGGAAGGGATGCCATCCAGAAGGATTTGGCTGCTGAGAAGCTCAACATGAGCTGGCAGTGGGTTCTTGCGGCCCAGAAAGCTCTGAATTTGATCAGTCCTCATCAAGGACCTGGGAAAACCTGAATGTCCTCCCCCAGCACATGTTGGCATAAGTGCACAGGAGCATGATTTCCCTGCTGTAGTTGTGGTGTGGTCATTTAGGTACTTGTAGAGTACTTTTTCTTCACTCAGGACCAAGATCTGAAATACATCAGCGGCGGTCATTTGAATCAGACCCTGAAGTGACTAACACTATGAAAAAATAAAGCTTTCTAGAAATGACGCCTTGACTTACATTTTTATAATGGAGAAAATGAAACTTTGACTTGTGAAGGCAGTATACGGAAACCACTGTAGGTGTGTAGACTTGCACAACAAGAGAGGTGTCCTCTGTTCTCCAAGTAATGCATTAACCTAATGTTATAAGGATGTTAACTAGTTTAATGACTCCTGTGGTCATCTACTAACAAGAATACAGCACTTAGCATCTCAGATCATCTGTCATTTCTTGTGAAATTTTCCTTTATAATTAGTAGATTAATTAATTTCCTTTCTGAGATTTGTAATTATTTTGGTAGCATGTAAATTCTTCACCAACAGTGACTGAAGCACAGGAAATTTACCACTGAAATTTGAAGACAAAAAGGAAATAAGCTACTAAAGATGAATATATAGAAAAAAAAAAAAAAAAGATGGAATAACCAGATCTAGTATTTTTTTAGAAATAGCCTTTGCTATTTGAATATTTTCTAATGTAGGTCAATCCTTGAGTTTTTTTTCATAGGTATTTCATCAGCAGAGAAAGAAAATAAGATCTTTTGCTGTTGTTTTTTTTTTGTTGTTGATGTCAATGGAAGTGGGTTTTAAGTATTAAATAAAAATAATTTGAGTTTATATATAAGAGAAAGATAGTTTTGTTTACTACAGCTCCCAATCACTTAAATAACACTGAGAGGTAAGTTATAGACACTGTTTTTTCCATCCTTTTACATAGGTCCAACATAACACAGAAACCCAGGAGATAGTTAAATGTGAGTTGAAGAAGAAAGTGGTAAACATGAGTTTAATAAAATGATTTCAAGTTGGTGTGCCAATGAATATTTATTATTTATACAAAGAAGAACAATTTTGCCAATGGAAATTGAGGAATGTGCCTCCAGCTAAGAATAGCTAATACAGAATATGGTTTCAAATAACTTTTAAATTGCTATATCTACCTTTTTCGATGCATGATTCTCAGCTTTCTTCTGCTAGTAATTTTGCTATCTCATTTTCCTAATTATATCTAAATCAATTTTTTTGCCCATCACATCGGACTATAAATCTGTTGTAGTAACTAAACTCCTTTAAATTGCTACCTCTGTTAACTTTGACTTTCCAGTAAGTCACTCCCTAAGGTCACAAGTTAGAAAGTATTGGAACATTTATTCCTAGGGAAAAGGAAAGAAATTAAATGGAGTTTGCCAGTCAGGAGACATAGTTCATATTGCATTGCAAGTCCCCAATGGTCAGACACAATTTTGACCATTCCAATTCATAAATTGTTGTACAGTGTTCAATAAGTTGGGTTTATTTCAGGAGAAAGATTGAAGAGAACATGCCTACCAAGAGAATTCCTTCTAATTCCTTTATACATGTCCAAGCTCTTGTTATCCATTTTAAAAGCATTAATTTAAAGATTATTGTTTATGAATAGGTGATAATATATGATAGTTTTTCCTTTTTTTTTTTTTTTTAATAGGAATAAAATTGTACAGGACAAAAAAAGACCAAACTAACAAACAACAACAACAACAACAAAAATAAACAAATATTATAAAGATCTTATTCATAGATTTCATTTCTCATATAAGGTGTTTAGGGGTAATGAATTCCAGATGGGGAGTATATCTCTGACATTCATGTAGTAAAGACTTTTTTGCTACCATGTACAATTGACAAGAGTGTATAATAGTTCAAAATAATTCTATTTTTAAATCAAACTTCAGAAACAAAGTTGATAGTAATATTAGAATATGATGAACAGATCAGTCAATCCATAAACTTTAAAGTTAACATTATCCGCAAAGCAGAATATAATTAAAAATAAATAAATAACTAAATATAATACATCCTTTTGTTGAACAAAATATGTCTAGAAATATGTAGGTCATTTCTGGTGCTACGTTTGAGAACCTTAAGTTTTCTTCTCTTCCTGTACTGTTTTGTGGTATAGTTTTCAAGCTTCTTGTGTTTGATAGTTATCTGGAATTTAGCTTCTCAGTAAAAAGGAACCTGTACTTTCCAATTAATGTCTTCTAGACTTCATTTTATTTTTATGTGAACAGAACTATGGTTATTGCTTGTGTCTTTTATTTGAATAATAATGCATTTTCTGTGAAGCTGGTAATGTAAATAATTTTCTAGCTATGATTTGTTTTTCCTGAGTTCCAAATTTCTTCTTCTTTTTTTATCCCTTATATATGTGAAACTTTGTTTCTGCACTGTCTTTTGAAAATAGTGAAAAACATTAAACTTTATACAGACTTTTCATTTTAACCCTAGAATAGCTTGGTAGTGAGTAAAATTTTTTCCCAATAATTGTTCATTAGCTTCCTTGAAATGAACATAGCACTTGCGAAATATTTCTCAGAATTGGCATAATCATTGAAGAAGTTGAATTAAAATCTTTCACTTTGTTCCTGTTTGTACTTTGGGGGTATCAGGCTCAGAATCTAAAGAAGTTGCAGGACAAAACAATAATTTACCTCAGAAGTTTTTCTTCTAAGTCAATTGACAAGAAATTTGGAAGCTCTGCTTGACAAGGCTGCTACTTTGTTGTGGTAAGGCAAATGATTCTGTTCAAAGATTCTTCTTTTGAGGCTTGAAATTCATTGAAAGACTTTTTGACCAGGGCCTTAGAAATATCCATATATGCTCATCGAAATGCAAGAGTAAAAAGCTTATTTGCATTGCTTAATCTAGAATTTTCAACTAAATAAATAGCTTAAGCTATTTCTATACCTTCAGTAAAGTTATCACTTTATTATAAAAAGAAGACTAAAGTCACATACAACTGCAGTTGAAAGAGTGGCGATAAATCAGTGGAAAGTAGTAGACTAGCACAAAATAAACAATGGATTTTCTCCAAGGTGACTTGCATAGCAAAGTGATCCATACTAGGGCTCCCGAGAAAAGGCCTTTCTATTGCTAGCAGCTGTGCTACTGTAATAAGTTCAGCATAAGCTTCTATAGTAATATTTTTGGTTAAATGAATAGACATCTAAAACTTCTGCACCAACTTGAAATAGAATTCTCCTTTCTTTAGTGAATTTTCTGTTTGACTTTTTTTCCCCATGACTAACACAGTCATCAATACAAGACAATAAAAGCTAATGCTTCAGCTAATATTAGTTATAATCTTTTGGATGTGGCAACCACAGTGAGTGGAAAAATTCTCAACCATCCCCTACCATTTTTACAACAGAATAAAAAGCAATGTATAAAGTTTTTATAATGTTATGGATATTGTTCTTGAAACTTGTAATCTGATATTTAGTATAGCCATTCAGAGTGAACTCAGGACTTGATAAAAGCCACACCCTCTTGACTACTAAAACTATATTTTGAAACATAATGCAATTTTTTTATATTTTTGCACCTTTGCTAGTTATCTTTTATAGTGTGAAGAACCTTACCTTGTTCTTGAAAAGAATGAATGGTTTCCAAGGTGTAACAGCTAGCCATAGAAGGAAGAGAATTTCCTGATTTATAAAGGGATCCCTTATACTGTTCTGATCATGTGATTTTATTTTAGGAGTTTGGAAAAACATATTAAGTCAATGTGAATTTTTGTTTCCTCCAAAATGAAACAAAATCAAAACTATTTTAGGAAAAGAATCATAGAACAAAAGTGGATGAAAATTCCTAAATTTGCAAAAAAAACATGTTTCTGGTCAAATTCAATTGTAATTAAGACACCATAGGAAATATTGAGTGGTATTAGAAGCTGATGTCAATAATTCTGTAAGTCTATGATACATTTTAATACAGCTTTAAAACTAGGAAAACTTAAGGTGCTAAGAAGTCAAAGCTACTGGATTACTCCTCTAGGAACAGCCTGGTATCATTGAGACAACAATAAAACTTACATTTCAAGTTGTCTATACTGATTTATTATATTTAACATGGTAATTCCTCTCAATTTCATCCCTAAATCATAATATTTATTGTTGATTATTTAAAAGATGTGGGACATTTTTGTTAAATAAAAATGCTTCATAGACAAACATAATTTTTATGTCGCATCATGTGATTTTTTTTTTTTTTTTACACAATCCTTTTCACTATCTCAAATACTTTAAGAAAGCTGAATTTTTTTTTTTTTTTCCATGCATGGAAACATTCATAATTGAGTTCTCACAGTGAATGGAAAATTTGTTGACTTTCTATCTAAAAGGAAGCTTGAGAATTTCTCAGATGAGCTCTCTGTTTTTCTGGTTAATGTGAGAGAACTGAAATGTACTTTCTTGTTAGTAAATGGAAGGATTGCCTGGAGATACACTGCAGGCTACAGCAATAAAAAAAGAGGGCTTTAATCCTTTATGCATTACTTATAGCCATTTCTTTGCTGGCAACATTGCAATGTACCATTACTGGAGTTGCTGATTAGATAACCTGAAATGTGTAGACCTCTATCTCAGTGCCTTGAGGTGAGATGGCTTCTGAAAAAAAGAACAGGTAAAATGACTGAAGTCCAACATTTTAAAAGCAAGAAAAAAAGGGTAGCATTATGAAATTATGGAGTATGCATACTAAAATGGATATGAAATTAAATAATTATGAACTTTTAAGAAACAAATTTAGCTTACAATATTGCTTTCCTATTGATAGTGTTCTAGTAAATAACTTGGATATCTTTTCTCCACAATATAAGCTAAGAAATACAGGAAAATTTTTAAAGTTTATGTTGTATACACTATTTCTTCTTATGGCTCCATATCTCAAAGTGTTTCCTAAGTTTTTTATTATTATTAGTTTACAAAAGTCTGCTTTGTTGTAACAAAACCCTGTATCCATGTGGTTGTATACCTTTGAGTCATATTACGAAAAACAAAAACATCTTGAAAATTCTTTCGACCTGGTTCTTAGATTTATACAGAAAAGGGGTCTCATTAAGAAAAAGCTTTATTACAGATAAGATAGGATGTTCTATGTTCTATTTGAGAAAGGACACTGGAAATTCTCCAAGAAATCATATTGCTTAAGTGATATCAATTTGCAGTATTTTTGATATAGATTTAAGCTGTAATGTTATAGCTCTAATTCCAAAGATGTCTGAATTAGACATTATAAATTGGAGTTTCATTTCATTGACATACTTCATGTCAAAACTTGGTATCTCAAAATCCTTCTCAACTGCCTTTCATGCATATAGTCAGAACAGGTAACCAGCATTTCAGCATTACAGGTAATTTAAGTGTAGGCAGTAGTAAGAATTATGCCTGCATTAATGGTAGATGTTGTGAGTTGTTTTACTTCTGTAAACCTTCACTGAAGTACATTGCATTTATCCTGTTGTCTTGCTACAGGAAAAAAAAAAGAAATCAAAATCCCCTTGGTGCTCTTGGTTCTTAAATGGTTCTAACAATGTGGTGAGCTTGATTTTAACTCAGAAAGATTTCTGATTTCTTGAAACAGAGCTTTCTTCAGTTTTCATATATTATTTCTTTTGATTTGATGCAAAATTTTCCCATTTAATCTGCAGTTCTGTTTAAAAAAATCCTGTGAGTTTTTAAGTGAAATATTTTCAGAGACTGTAAGTTCATTTTTCTGTATTCTTGTGCTGCTCAGTCATGTTTACTGAGACGTGCAGTTACATGGGAATAATTCCTCAAGCATTTCTCATTTTAAGTTTCCCAGTTCTTATAATTTAGAACTCATACAGGCTTCTCTTGCTCATTATCAGTCATATTTTCATGCCATATATTCAAATCTAATGAATAGTGTTATAATAAAGTTTTATTTTTCTCTCTCCTTTGACTCATTAATTATCACATGAATGGAAAAAGTTATATTTGCTGGTATATGAAGAATCTGAAAGTGAAAGCAACAAATGCTGCTGAGGAAAAATAAAAATTAGGTGGGTTTTGTTCTTTCATCTTTTTCTTTTTCCTTAAAGAGCTTACAATAGTAAAAGAATAATTTTGCAACTCCTTGGACAGCTGATAAATGTGGCCTGTGTACATAAATAATACTGGTAAACATATGAAATTATTAAAATAATAAATGTGAGACAAATATTCCAATAAATTGAAAGCTCCTGCTTGTATAATGAAAAATTATGATTTAGCCTATAAATGAAAGCAGCTTGCTTGTCTCAGCTGTTTTCTTTTTGGAAACGGTTCTTTATGATGGTGGCACACTGTATAAATCTCATATATTTTAGCACTTTATCTGCTAGACACTGAGTTATTCTCTGAGGTAATGCTGGTCTGCCTAGGCCACTGCAAAAGTGGATTAATTTAACAGTCCTGGAAATCCCATATTTTTTCAACTTCAGGAGTTTGCCTGTGGACTACAAGATATTTCTAGTATTATCTATCCATTGTCACTTAAAATTACTAGTTTTAAACAGTGTAAAAAGTGAATTATGGAAAAAAAAAAGAAAGAAGTTTTTTAAGTTTGTGCAAATTGCAATCTGTACCTGGGTATCTTAAAAGAAGTATAGTAAAGACTGTTTCAGCACATATAGCATTAGAACTGTTGCAGTCATTGTCATGCCAAGTTAGAAAATTGTATTTCAGATTTGTGGATACTTGCAGGGTGGAAAATAAGATCCTAGTCAAATTGATACTAAACTCTTATTTTGACTTGTCCTGAGATGAAAACAGGCAAAGATATTAAGAAGAAAAGTTCTTCTGAATGATTCCACCCAACCACATTTTACTTTGCCAATAGACAATCCTTCCTCCCAGAAACTCACAAAACCCCGTAAACCCTATTTCATTCTTATAAATGGAAGTAATTTGCTCTAATGGTATATCACATTCTGGTTTCTTTTCCATAATATCAAAATTAACATGCTTACCTTTACCTTGTGAGTGTATTGGCTGAGAGACAGGGAAAGTTCTATGAATGTCTCTTGACTTTCTGTTGTCTGGGACAATTCTTTCACCATTCCAGATTTCATCCTAGTTCAGAGTTGGCTCTGTCATTTCCCTGTTTAGTCTTTAGAACTGGCTGTAAAATTCTTCTTTGAGGGTCTCTAGAATTTAAATCAATATCTATATTAACAAACTAAGCAATCTACAGACTATCATCTGCCTGAACACTGGGTGACATACTATAACCTGTGTACAGGTGCCACAATTACCCCACTGCCTCCAGGAAAAAGCTTAATCAGGAAACAGCCTGATTAGTAACATTTCCTGGCAGGCAATGTCCCAAAACCAATGCCTTAAACATTATTTTTAATTTTGAGCCAAAATTTGAAATTATAAAAAAAAAACAAAAACAAAACAGTACTTAAACCTGAGCCTGGTCTTAAGAACTAAACTTGTATCTATCTATCCAGTGAGGACATTCTAAATAGGGACTCCAGTAGCCATTCATGGAATTACTTTATGACTTTTTGAACCTTTACAACTTCCTGTCATCTGTCTTGGTCTACTATTCAGACTGAGCAGTAAATCCATAATCAATTAAGAATCGATCCATAATTAGGTTCTGTCATCATTTCATTAATAATTTTCCATTATGTTTAATCATCAAGTAAATTTTCCTCATCAAATTTTCCTCATCATATTTTCATGTGCATCATTATAAACTGATTTTAAAATCAATAATTTATAATCAATTTCTTCTTTCTTTAGTTGCACATTTCAACATAAGAATTCCTTAAGTACTTTATATGAGCTAAAATATAATTGTATCTGCAATAGAGAATGGGAAAAGCCATTCAAAACCTATTTCTATCAAAATAATCTCTCAGATTAAAGAAGCAGTAATTCAAGATTTAGCAACACAGTTCATACACTTATTGCTGTGGAGAATATTAGCATTTAACAGACCAACTACTGCATTTGAAATTATTAATCTGAATTATGAGGTAACCATGAAGACTGAAAGGAAAAGAGTAGACTCAGCATAAACCAATGTCACTTGAATAGTATGAAAGTATTTGTATGCATGGACTTTTTTATACCTACGCTCTTATCTATATGCTATTAAAATTTAGAACTGTATAATCCTATTCTTGCAGCTTTTCTTTTGTTATCTACAAAAGTCACTATAATGTGGTGATGGGAAAAAGCTATATTTGCTGAGAGATGTCTTCTTCTGAATTACCTTTTTGTGGAATATAATTGATCAAAGATACTATTTTAACCTAGACAGTATTATTGTTATCATCCACATTTTTAATAAGACAACACAAATTACGTCAAAGAAAAACAATGTTTTGTTTTAATTTTTAAATGTGTTTTCTTCATCTGTGGTTATACATTTTTAGTTCTGTATTTATTTATTTCTTCCAAGTAACAAAGCAGGTATGTTTTATCAGATACATCTCTGAATGTTTAATGCACACAAGAAAATAATCATCTATTCTCAGGCATGTTTTACACAGGAGTTGTAGTTTAATGCATCGAGAGCATTAATTTTGAAAAATTGTAGATGCAGCTTTCATCCCAAAGCCAGAGTAAAAAGAAAAATCAAGGGCATGGTTTATAATGTCCTTCAAATGAATGCCATTGCTGTGTATCCTGGTAAACATAAATAAAAGTTTTAAAAAAACACAACCAAACAACCCTCTTGAAAAAAGAGAAAAATCAGAAGACAAAATGGTACCAGAAAAATATAAATGAAACAAGCTATAGCCAATACAACAACCTTAGTTTATTATTCCCTTGACCTGGTAAAACAGATTCTTTTTCTGCAACTGTTATTACTGGAAGTAATACTTAGGTTGCATATCAGCCTCCATGTTTAATCTGGGAACTTAATATGGCATCTGCTGTGACTATTGCATCTCTGTAGTGTCACATAAACAGTAAAAGCACCTTCCCAAAAAACTCCAACTTTGTTTTCCTTTGCTGCTTAGCTTGACAGCTCTTTCAATTGAAGTTAATTTCTTCAGCTACACAGCCAATACAGCCTCTTCATTTGGCTATACCATCTAAAATTCTCAGGAGAGTAATTATGTTATTTTATCACCCCACAGCCTTATCACACATTTTAGAAGACTGAGATGAATCTATGACTTCACTTTCACGTCCATTTTATTGAACTGTTGACTCTGCTGGCTTTACCATTGTTAAATTCCATCTAAAGTCCACCATAATTTTTGTTGCTATTATGTAGTTTGGGATTTGACATTTAATTTCTAATATATTTGTAACTGATTTTGCTACATTAGCTTTGTTGATAATTATACTTAATTGAGATGCATCCTTCATATTTTGACATAGTCATCGTCACTTAAGCAAAGTTACTGCATTATAACTCCAGGTTCGTACTGAGGTCACTCAGGTTTGTACTTTGCTTCTGAGACCAACATTGATTCTGCTCTTGCAAAATTTGGTCTTATTTGTTGCACATAAAATTATGACTACAACAATATTTTTGTAAGTAAATATAGATTTTTCCAAAATTGCTACTATTGGCTCTTCAACAACTTATACATATTTTTTTACAGTACATTAACAGTATACATATTTTTTTTCCTGAAAGCATAAAATCCAGGATATAAAAACTTGACAGAAAACACTTTATTGTCATTCTAAACTTGGTTATTACTGTATGAGGGTTTTTCACACCAATTTGCATAATAGTGACAAGTTTACTCCAATGTTTTCCTTAATATTAAACATCTAGTGCAGTTCACTTGTGTTTTTCTTGCTTTGAGAATCAGCTGCTAAAATTCTTTCAGCTGATTCACTTGACAAATCCTTTTGGCTGAACTCTAGTATGCATACGAAGCAGCTGTTTAGTTACTGTCAATTACTAAAAAAGAACCTGAGTAATCTACATATCACTATACTGTTTGCTTTCAGCCCTTTCCTGGCAATAGTACTTGAGCAAGCAGTGAAACCCTTTCTTCCCAAGATGCTGCATCTTGTAAAGAAACACATAAACGAAGACTATGCATCCACTTCAAACACATGTGAGGACATAAAAGATTATAGCAATACTATAAATACAGCATTCACACACATGTTGGTGAACAATTGTTCCGTGTTCTGTTTTGAATTGTCTATTTAACAATGAATACAGATTTTCGACATGCATATGACATGCACCATGCAAATTAGTTTCGTGTTGACAGATATATTTGCATATACATGCTGAAAGTTAGACCATAATATTTTTAATACATATGCATTTCCTTTGTGCTGTCTTGTTATCATTACTCCAAATTTATCAAGACATAGTATAAAAAACATTATGAAAAAGAAGAACAGAATCCAGTTCATTGCTTTCATATTATATGAAAAATAGAGTTTCATGATGAATTGTTTTTTCTTGCTTATTAATGTTATCAGCTTCATACATGAAACAAGTTAAATGGCGCTCTCTTTTGAGTTTCTGTAGTTGGTAAGATGAATGGTGAAATGTACTCATGCATGCCTCATACAAGTAATACTGATATGCATATGACTAGCAGACACTAAATTTCTGTTTTGCACTTATCCATAATCTTAAATTGACCCTTCACCTTCAAATATCAGCTCAGAGAAGCCCTAATATCCCTAAAGTAAAATTTTCTTTACCTAAAAATCATTGGTATCTTTTTTGGTTTTATTTTCTATTCCCCAGTAAAAATTTATCCTTACTATCTCCAGTTATGACTTCTGAGATGACCTTTCTATGTAAACTACAAAAACTCCCAATAGAAGGAAACCCCACAACTGCCTGTTTCAGAAAAACAAACAAACAAAAAAAAAATCAACCAACCAACTAACCAAAAACAAAAAAAAAAAAAAGAAAAAAAAAAAAAAAAAAAAAAAAAAGGGCAGCATGTCTTGTAAGGCAGAGGTTTATTTATTGAAACAGATACGAGATCTGAGCAGCCAATACCATCATTACTCAGATAATTAGTCTATTGATTAGCAGCTCTCTAGGTCAGATCATCAGCATGTCCTTGGTGCTCAGGGTCACAGAATTCCTTCAAGTTCCTTCTTTGTTCATGTCAGTGTATCCAGACCTGAGCATGAGCATCTTTGTTAGTACAGGATTTTACACACTGATTCCCTTTGCAAACCTATTAACACTGTTTTCAGATACTATGATCTTAAGGTCCTTTCCAACCCTAACTGTTCTATGATTCTATGATTCTATATTAGTTTTAATATTCAATTAGCAATCTGATCATGTAAAATTAAGCAACAGAAGAAAATCATACCATGTCTAATTTGACGTTCTAATCACCCAAGCCTCTTCCCCATTTACTTATCTGCAATTTCTCTATAAACTTATTTAGCATAAATTTTTCATCATCTATGATGGATATTTATGTCAGTAAAAATCAAGGTTTGAGCCTGGATCTTATTAATATTGATTAAAAGTGCTGGCAGTTTCTTCTAGCTTTTACTTTCTTATGCCATCCACTGTGAAGGAAAACTGAGTCTGCAAGTAAATTCTGCATGTCACAATTCAAAGAGAACATCAGACAGCTTTCCTCTCAGTTTCAGGAAAAATCTTATCTCACTGTAAGGAACTATTGCCAATTTTTTAAGTTCCACAGACAAGATAGGCCTCTGAGAGACCTACAATAGTCAGTCATAAGACTGTCATAGACCTATTTGATCTTATCAAAACTATCCCAAAAGCTGGTTTTGTCCAAAGAGCCACTTTTTATGGCTATTAAAGACTTATTTCACTGTCAAGACATAAACACTTATAAAAAAAACAGACAAGCTGTCTCTGACCTCCTTTTTGGAAGAAAAAAAAATGAAAAAAGAAAATATCTCTTCCCCTCTGAGATTTATATTTTTCTCAGTATAAAATATGGGAACCTAGTAGAGATTTGCTGTGCAGCTGATTATATATTAAGTTTTTTCTTGCCCCAATTGATCTGTGTTTCAAACTGCTCTGTTTAAAACTTCCTCTGACCAAGAAAATAATTATATGCTCTCTAATTTCTCTTTCTCTTTGGCTTGCTTTCCTCTCTTGTAATCTTCTCTCTTTTCCACATAAACTGGCTTTCTTTTAAAAGGTTGCTTTATTTCATGCATATCTAAATAATCTCTGAGCTGCTGTTGTCACCTTGTATTTCACTTTTAAATTTACTACTTCTATTTCAGACCTGAAGAAGGGCTTGCATGCCCAAAAGCTTGATCGATATTTTTTTTCGTTTTATTTCAGTTGCCATTTAACCCAGGAAAAAGATACTGCCTCTTTTCTCTTCTGCCAATACAAACACTTCCTTTGAAAGACACATAAGAAATAAAATAGCATGCTATAGTTATCCCATAACTTATATATGCAAGCATTTCTGAGTAAATAGCTATATAGAGCCAAATGGGAATACCAATTTTTTTTTATTTGTTTGCTTTAAAAAATACAATCTACTGCTCAGTATTTGAGAAGGAAAAGGAGAGACAGTTCTTCTAATAAATGGTTTGCTTTAATATTCAAGCAGTATTCATGTAAAATATTCTTTTTCTTTTTTAACAAAAAACTTAGATCCTATTAGTGACTTGCTCAGGAACTTATTTATGATGTGGTGATTTAAGTCAGTATGCACAAATACAGGAAAAGAATTCTTAACTAGCTTAAAAGGCACATAGAGACTGCAATTCAGTGATAGACGCAAATACATTCCCAAGGTCAATATCAAGTTGCTCTGTTGACCTAAACATGTAGAAATGCAGTCTTCTAGAGACATCAGCTAACACATAGATAGATATGGCAATTTTTTGTGCTCTAAATGACAATTGTCAACACAACTTCAGCTTATAGATTTTTGTTATAAAACCTACAAGGGACTGCTAGAATATTTAGATAAATATTGGGACAGTTCTGCTAAAGCATGGTCCTAGCAATATTTTTCCTGTCATTGTACTTAAGTTGCCTTCCTCATGATAAAGGTAGTCTCAAAAGTAATGAAAAGTTGTTGCACACCATTTACTTTTTGCAACTTCTGCATTACTATTATTTATAAATCTTTTTATTTTACTGATAATCTATTTATTTCAATATAAACTGATTAGCTATTCAAATGAAAGAACCACTAATGAGGTAGGTTCTGAAGTTTCATTTGAATTTCCACTTTTTCTTTAGGCAAGTCTTTAGACAATACTCTGAGTTAAGGTAAAACTTTAAAGACAGGTTTTGATTATTTTTTTAGTTCAAAATCTTATATTACTGCTTACTATCTCGGTTCTGTTTAAGTAAGCAATTAATACTAGTACATGAAGACAAATGTTACTGTTCATGCTACTAATGATTCTCTATGCATACAGAAAGATGTTACGCAATCTTTGGGGAAGGAAGGAGGGTGTATTTCAGTGGGTAGAATGAAGTAAGAGGTTTATTTTTAGTAGTCAAGCCCCAGACTACTTGTAGCAATGACAAAAAAAAAAAAAAAAAAGTTTTTTGCAGGCAAGTTATTCTGGAGAGATGTTATGTCCAAAACTGGTGGTGTTCAGGAAATGTCTTGGCAAAGACCTTGTAAATAGACATATATAGTACAATGGATTAGAGGATATCCTGAAGTTCCTTCCATGTACATGGTTTTCCACACTTATCTTTGTGGAGAAATGAAACTGTGTTACATCAGTCTCTATGGGTCATATCACACAGGTTCTTCCTTATGGATCATAGCAGGCAGGTTCTTCATTAATTTATCTATAGAGTGATTCAAAATTTTTTTTTAATAAGTAGGAAGCATCCTGACCTCTGTATTCTCTACATTAAGCTATTTTCAAAATGCACTAAAATTAGATGACAAGGCAATGTTATAAGAGAATTTAGATAAAGAAATAATGTGAACTACAGTAGCTCTGCAGTCTTCCCAGAAGTATATATTTTTACATACTGAATTTGAAATAGGCATTAGAAATAAATATTTGAACTAAAGGACAGAACATCCAAAGTAAGTAGGGACAAAAAAAAAAAAAAAAAGGTGGAAAATGCAGAGGATCAAAAAGCCTCCAAGAGTTAAAGATTTAAATGGGATTTCAAAGCAACTTGTGTTTAAATTCAAAATTACAGTCCTAAAGTTCTAGATTCAATTTCTATGAGACAGTCTTGTGCTCCATAAATATTAGCTATTTCTTTTAATGCTTAAAGGTGAATCTTTGCTGATGCCATAGTCACAGATTTGCAAATTCTCTTGGCACCTAGGTATTGGGCTGCCAATTCCTCATCTACTTTCATAAAAGCATTCGTCCTGAGAGCAGTCATGTTCCCCAGACCAAGTGCTACAGGGTAAATAGTCCATGATTAAATTTCATACCTTCTCATAAAACTTTTGCTTTATGAAAAGGTATGATATCCTTGATTCTATTTTTTTTTTAATATATATATGTGGGATGGAGAGGAGGATACAGTTACAAGATCATTAAAAATATGAGAGTGGCACTTTAAAACTCATTTAGGACAGCTGTGCCTAACTTTAGCATACCTCATGCCTTTAGCATGCCTTCTTTGGCATAAAAGCAATTGAATATATTGGCTACTGGCAGTAGACATTAGACCAAAGCCCACTGTGACAATACCAGAGTGCTCTGTAGAATAAAAGATCCAAATTTATCCACCCTGACTGTATGCAATCTCTAAAATGAAGGGGAGAACTCATTCAGAGCAGCCTTGCAGAGAAGGACTCAGGGATGTTGGTCAATGAGAAACAGAATGAGTCAGTAGTGTGCACTCACAGCCCAGAAAGCCGACAGTACCCTGGGCTACATCAAAAGAAATGTGACCAGCAAGTCAAAGGAGGTGATCCTGCCCCTCTCCTCTGCTTTCGTGAGACCCCACTTAGAATAAGGTGTCCAGTTCTGGTGTCCTCAACATGAGAAGGACATGGAACTGCTGGAGAAAATCCAGAGGAGGACCACGATGATGATCAGGGAGCTGGAGCACCTCATGTATGAAGACAGGCTGAGAAAGTTGTGGCTGTTCAGCTTGGAGAAGGAAACACTGCGTGGAGAGACCTCATTGCAACCTTCCAGTATCTGAAGGGTGGCTATAGGGATGTTGAGGAAGGACTCTTTGTGAAGGACTGTAGTGGTAGGACAAGGGGTAATGGGTTCAAACTTAAACAGGGGAAGTTTAGATTAGATATAAGGAAGAAGTTCCTTACTGAACTGTGTAAAGGCACTGGTGTGGCACTGGAATGGGTTGCCCAAAGAAGCTGTGAATGCTCCACCCCTGGGAGTGTTCAAACCCAGACTGGACAGGGCTTTGTGCAACTTATTCTAGTGGGGAAGAATCCTCGCCCATGGAAGGGGGGTTGAAACTAAGTATTCTTAAGGTCCTTTCCAGCTCTAATCATTGTGCAATTCTATGACTCAATGAACATAAAACTTATTCCTTAAGAATAACATATTTATATTTCATTGTGCATATATTATTTAAAAGAACATACAGAGACAGGAATTAAAACCAAATCCTTTCCTTTCATTCACTATCCTTTCCCTATTTTGCCCACTCCAAAGAGCTACAAGAATGAAGAGAGATAGCTAGCAAATTCAATGAGAAATTTTCAAGAATTAGCTATTACAGTTCTGAGCATATTGTATAAACACAATAATATGTATGAGAAAATAAAAAATATGCAATTACAGAGCCGACATAGAGAAATATAATGCATTTTCTTAACATTTATGCACTTCTGTATGTATATGGCTATGAAGTGCAATATACAACCTTGTAAGCATGGAGGGAGACCATCTGTGGAAGTGGCTTCCCAAAGAGAAAACTTCCCACACAGAAAAGTATTGAAAATTAACATGCTTAGGCAGAGAAATGTAAGAAATTTGTCAAGACAGAGATGAATATTAATTCCTACCCAGATGCATAATGGAGATTACTGCTCATGTTCAATTGTAAGGCAGTATTCCCAGCTATTTAGGTTCACAACCCTGAAACCTTTGCTGAAGATAAAAATCAACAGACTTTCAATAAACAGGAAAAAGTAATCCTGCTTAATATCTGCATGGAAAAGTGAACAAAATTAAAAGAGATGTGGTTGAGTAACAGGCGGAGTATTGTCTGATGGAGACTGGATAGTAATTTCCAGGTTTTTCGGGTGAATACAATGGAGGCAGAGACAAGGAGGATATGAAATGAAGGTAATTTTTTAGTTTTCCTTCTCTTAGGTTGCACAGCTTGTTAAATAAATTTTTGTTCAGATTGGGTTTAATGTTACAGTAGGGTTTGAAAGATTTTATCTTTCAATGCTTGTTTGCAGACTAAGATACACTTTCCCAGTTCAAATAAAATGACAACACTCCATAGTTTGTTTCGGCTTTTCAATATAGTCGTGGTTTCAGACAGAAAAGAAAGTGAAAGATCATCATGTAAATTAAATATTGATATACATATAAGGGCATGGCATGGGCCAGTAGCTCCATGTAGGCCAGAACCCAGGAGCTGGAGGGCTCCCTGGGGTCTGTCAGGGCAGGACCTGGCAGCCAGGTACCTCAAGAGGCACTGGGATGGAATGTGACTGGGCTGGACCATTGGGCCCAGGCCTGGGCTCAGGCCTGGACCAAGGGGGTAAGGGCCAGGCACAGGCAGGTCTGCAAGGCAACAGGGCTGGAGCTGGGGCCACAGTGAGTGAGTTGCAGCTGACAGTAGCTCCTAGGGCCTGCGGAGGCTGAGCAACTACCCTTACCTTCTTTCATGGTAGGTGTACATGCTGATGACATATTGTCATGGTTTGAGGCTTTCAAACCCATGCAGCCGCTCTCTCACTAACTCCCCTCTCTTTCTTCCTCAGTCAGAGGGAATGGGGAGGAGAATCAAAAGAATGCAACTCCCACAGGTTGAGATAAGAACAGTTTAGTAACTAAGGTATAA
>JASSUY010040551.1:0-13702 GCA_032466535.1 Forpus xanthops | reverse complement strand
GCCCCATCATAGAGGGCCACCAGATTGGTCAGGCAGGATTTCCCCCTAGTGAAGCCATGCTGGCTGTCACCAAGCACCTTGTTTTTTATGTGCCTCAGCATGCCTTCCAGGAGAGTTTGCTCCAAGATTTTGCCAGGCACAGAGGTGAGGCTGACTGGTCTGTAGTTCCCTGGATGATAACAATCTGCATTCAAATGTTTTCTTGCGTATACCAGTAAATTTAACCTTTAACTTTTAGTTAACACATTCAAATAGGATTCAAGAACCCTACAGTAATATACTTTTTTTTTAACTCATGTATATAAATATGTCCATCACCCAGGCTTAAGGCTATAAGTACACTTCTGAATCTGTAATGAATTTGTAACACAATCCAAATAATACAGTGGTCTCTTACCATCCACTCCTTACCATTTAAAGAAATGCACATTTGGTAAATAGTGATTTTACACACACAAAAGTATACCCGAATGAGAATGTACATGACAAATTAGGTGAAATTCTTATGGTCAAAAGTCTTAGTAGAACATTCACTATTTCTAATGGCACAATGTTTTTACCCACGAGTACTAAAACTCTCTTAGGACCTCATGTATATCTTACTCATAGAAATTATGTTCTTGTTATTAATCTTGGATAAGGAGACAGATGAAGGGATATGCAGGAGGTTTAGCTATGGCTTCACAAAAAAAGCCCGTTGACAGAGCTTAGAGTACTCAGTGCTGGAGAAGGAAAAGTGCATGTTCATTGCCAAGAGTAATATAAGTTAGTCAGGGGAAGTTCAGTGAAAACTACCAAATTGTTTACCAAATTAAAACATCCTGAGAAGTGTTTTGAAAAGCTAGGAGGCTAGAAGTAGTTTCCAGCTAGATGTACTTTCCATTTTTGTTCTGATTTCAGTAATGTTTTGGAGTCTTCCAATGAGCAAAATGTCCATGCCCTTGGCATACAGGAAAAAGAGAACCTTTTATGCTCTTCTTTCATGCTCCTCCCCTTTGGCACCACAGCTGCTGTAGATAAACAACTGTTGTCACCCCTAGTAAGCAGAACAGGGCTCTTGGAGGGCTTGCATGGATACTAAATTCTCAGCCACCAAACCCCGGCACAAAACAGAACCGCAAGTGGCAGCTTTCACTTACATAAATGGTCTAAAATTCCTCTGGATTTGGAGTAGAGCGCTGAGCATAGTGGAGATTTATTTCACTGAGGCCTTTCCAAGTACTGAGGTATCCAAGTCAGCACGTTTGCAAGGGGGTATTTGGCCAAGAACAAACTAACTGTTCTCCTGGTCTGGCCAGACGAGGTTGGTCTATGTAAAACAATATGCTTATATCATTTGGAAGTAAATTAATATTTGAGCATCCCTGTGTTAAAAAGAAAGAGGCCTACCAACAGCCTCCAAAAAGAAAAAGTAGTTCTTTCAGCATCATCCTCATCCAGAAGTTAAATGAAGGACCTGATGGTCGTTTATATATTTTTGCTCTTTCTTTTGTACATCTGAGGCCCGAAGGAGTTGCTGTGCAATACAGTTACAGCAGTTCCTGCTGGGGGCTAGGCCAAGAATCAGGAATATTATTTTTTCCCAAAAGCTTTGCTCTACCTCATCAAATTACTTACTCTACTTTAAAGAATGCATTTTGCATTTATAATAATGGATGAGACTATTTCTCATTTGGTTTTGAAGCTGAAAGGTTGAAGAAATACATTTATCCTACAATAATTCAGATTCTTGTTAAAATTTTCAGTTAATTTCTGATCAGCCAGCAGTATTGTGAGGAAATGTTCCTTGTCCTTTGTCAAAAACAAACCTAACCACTCTTTCAGTTAGAAAAGTTTCAAGTTTCTAGTCACAGCTCTGTAGTTAAATTGCCATTAAATGCTTTACTTAGTTAAATGAACTCTTTTAATAATTTATTTTTTGACTTATAATTTCTTTCTCATCATTTTAACACTTTATTTTTCTTTTGTTCTTACTTGTCCTTGCATAAGGACCTCCACTTAAGAAAGGAAGAAAAAAGCATGCACTCTTCAGTACAAGAGATTTGCAGAAGGGTTTTGCATAGACATTTAACTAGAATAAAGATCACTCTTAGAGTTATAATGAGCAAGATGTACTTATAGCAACAATCTCCTTAGTCTATGCTATCTGTCTGTGGTTAATCTTGAATCTGGAAGTTCTTGCATCTAAGTCAGTAAACAAAATTTTACCTCAGGAGACCATCATACTATTCCTTAACCATGCAATGATGTCACTGTGATGAGAGGGGTCAGAGGCTAAGCCTGGATAAAAATGTTTGTAGCAAGATTAGTAACAATTACCAGAAACTTCTAGATCTTGAAGAATATTAAAAGTAAAATTATTTTGCTTCCTTGAAGATGTCCATATTTCAGCATATATTATACAGGATAAATATATAAAATAAATGTATATTATTAGAGTAGCTCTTTCTCTGACTTCTTCATCATATTAATGATTAAATGCACCCATCTAAGAATTGCTTAACTCACTAATTGTTTTTCTGACTGTGATCCTACACCTCTTATAGACAGGCCTGAATAACTATATGCAAATAGATTAGGCTATTTCCTCTCAGAGTAAGCAAATCACAATGGCGAAAAAACACCAGTGCTGCAGGATTTTTTCCAAGTACATACAAATGACACACTTCAAAATATGATGATTGTCATATGATGAAAATATGATGGTTGTATTGTCATAATTTAGCATTTCAGAAACATTCATTTTTACTTGGGAAAATCTGGCTTGAAATATTCATTTGCAAGCTGTACCTTATTTCCTAGGTGACACCGTTTATACCATTTCTACAGATGCAGAGACATAGCTGAAGATGTCTCTGAAACCAGAGACACACAGCTGGGGTTATGCTGCAAAATGTGAATTACCTATCTGCTCTATGCATAAAGAAAGATTTTCAGATTTTTAAATGTCAAAATCTCCCAAACATTTTTAGGTAGGAAGGCAGGTGGTCCACAAAAACCTGGTCTCTATAACTGAGCACTTTACTCTGCTGAAATTGTCCACTGGAATAACACTACTGTTCCCCTTTCCGCTTTAGCACTTCTCATGTCTGTTCATCAGGAAGAGGATGGATTGTGCCTCTCCAACCCCTCTGCATCTCAGTAACCCTTACATAGTACCTCAGGTTCTTCTTGCATTTCTTGATTTTGTCTGGCCAAAGAATAATATTCTCTGGCTTTTTCAAAGTTACACATGCAACAGTATGATATATATAGCCATATGCTGGCTGATCAGCAAACAGAACAAACCCAGCAGACCTCTATAAAGTTTATGCTTCAGCTTTTTGTCTCCATTCAGCCATTCGTTTTCCTAACAGCTGTAGAAACATCTCATCCTAGAGATCTCAAAAATAACAAAAAGGGCAACTAGGTTGAAAGTTATAGAGGGAGTAACAGATAGCTAGACAGAAAACCTGCAAACTAACGCAAACAATAGCCTTGTTCTCTTTTAGGATCAATAAACCTAGAATTATTTACTGCAATAAAATGCTACAAGGTGTTGTTAAGGTGAAATCTGGATCCATAAAGAAGTATTGAGATACTTACATGACTGCTGTCAGAGTCTGTAATCATCAAATATACAAATCCAGTCATCACAGGTTGGGAATATCAGGAAAAATAAAAAAGAAAAGGAGGATGGAATAATCTATGGCACATCCTTTTCCCAGTGGATAAAGAAGTTATCTACTGCGACGATGACTGGTTTGTAGTGTCTAAATTAATTGTATAGGAAAGTCTGAAGGGAATCAGGATGTCAGAAGATCAGATCACAGAGGAAAATACAATCTCAAACCTGGCCACTGTTTTATTAATTGCTTATTACTCTTATTTCTTCTTTCCATAATATTAAGTGTATGCTAGAAGCTTCTGAGTGGAAAATCCACACAATGGTTAATGCAGTTCTAAAGCAGTATTAATCCTCCTTTATGGCTTGCAGCTCTCTTGGGAAAGAAGATATTGCACAGCTCCAAGGATGGAAAGTCTCTGGTGTTAAGCAATCTGAGGCTAACTAGCAGATAACAAAAGGAAAAATCCTACGTGCATATTTCCGTGTGTGATCTCTATGTATGAAGAAGTTAATTTACCTGCCCCATAGAGTGTAGCCTATATAGAGTTTGGGACCACTGCACCCTGGAAGTTCATGAGCATGAGCTAGTAATTTTAAGAATATTCTTCTCATGCAGTTACTGACAGGTCTTTTCAGCTTTGAAGGAACTAATAGAAATAATTTTATCTTAATTACCATCCCAGGAAACTAAAACCAGGACATCTGCATGTCATAGACCAACATCATAGGCTGATGTTGGCAATCCTGGCAATCAGTATGTCATGATCAATGTCTCATCTGAAGAATACTTTTGAAACATTCTCACAGTAACTTCTAGCCACAAATTTCACTCAATTTGACCTGTGTGAGATAATTGCAAGTGGTACACAGACTGCTTGCTCTGTCCTTTGGATTTGATATCAGTGACAGCTCCTGTTATTCTCACCACGTTTCCTCTGATTAAAACATGGAGTGCTTTTTTATACAGGGCTGAAGCAGTCACACACTTCTTGAATTGACAGAGTTCCTGACACCCCTCCTATATGGTGAGGCCTTACAGCTGGAGTGATGTCTGTATAGAGCAAACCTGAGCTTTTCTTTTTGTCTGACTGCATGCAAGCTGGGTGCCTCTGAGCACCAGATTATCTTTGTGCTCATACTGTAGAAAAGTGTTGCGGAAGTCAGTGCAGAGCTGGCTGTGGTCCAACAGTACATTATCATATTGATGGTTAGATACCTGCTGGATAGTGTAAATTGCTGCTGCCACAGCTGTCTGAAGTTGTATCCATTGCTCTCACTACCTGTCAGAGCCAACTAGGTTTGGCAAACTATAGTATACAACATCAGGAAGCCCGGCAGATCCAATTCACGAATGAGGATCAGCATAGCCTTAACATAAAGAAATGCCAGATGAAAAGGTAACTTGCTCAGAGCAGATGTATTGAACATATGGGATGAAAGCAGCTATCAAAGGAAGATGACAATGAAGAGCCTCGGTTCACAAAGATGTCAGAAAGCACACAGAGAGTGGGCTCTATTTTAAATGCTCCAGAGACTTTCTTTTTTTAACAAGAATTTAAATTCCAGAACTAGGTAGTGTGGAATGCATGCAGCTGCCTACATAGTTCACTGAATTTCAGAACAAAGAGCTGTGTCCGCACAACAGTTTATTACCCCCTTGGGTAGTTACCTGGACTGACCATGTGGCATTGTATTGCCTTAAATTGTTTGGTAAATTTTTGGATGATATAGCCTTATTATATTTTTCTTTTTCAGCCACAGATAAATGATATCAGAAAGAAAGTGACAATGAGCCCAAAAACCAAACTCATTTTACAACAACAGCAATAACAACTTAATGACTTATCCAGCTATGACTCAAAAGCAGGACAGGCAGTCTCATTCTCCTCATGCTATCTAGTATCTACTGGATGATACCACTGTTTCAGCTCAATCTCTCTCTCTCGTTTGATCTCCTCCTCACTCATCAAAGCTTTTCTTGCCTTCATGTTTGTGATTATGCTGTTCTGTGCCTGACAGTTGTAGTGAAGATATGCCACAGCCAGTGACAAGGCAAGTATTCTATAAAAACACTGCCAGAAGAGATGAAATGAAATAGCCAATACCTGACATCAGTTTCTGGAAGTGATCACCAATATGTAAATTTATGTCATGTTCTGTAATTTGCAGAATAAATCAGTATTTGTTTAAAGGTCATGATTAATTAAAACATCAATGAAAACACTTGTAAATGCATGGAAGAAAATAGCTCACTATTAAAATGTCATTGCAGCATAAGGATCCATAAAAGGTGATACGGGAAAAGACAGCCTAAGTTTGTTCAGTTTCAACACCAACTGTAGCTGAAAGAGTGTTATGAATTTTTAAAAGCTTGAAGTTGTGCCACTCAGAATAACAAATATGGGGGTTAAAATACAAATAATTGTGTATTCTTACATACTTTCACATACTTATCACTTATCACTTCAGGATACTTCAAGTCTATGTATGTTCTACGGTAGGATATGACATTTCTCTATTAAATTTCTGAATTTGGGCCACTTAAATGCAATGTGTAAGCTGCCACAGTATACATAGCTATATATATTAATATATGTACACTCTGCATGTGCTATGTGATATGTAATGCATTTAGCACATTGTATTCTCAGTGCACCATTGACATTGGATCAAGAGGGTAAATGGAAAGTAACGTATTTTTTTACCCTGCTGGGTAAGCAATCTTCATTTTGCCTTTAAGTATTAATGAGGGAAGAATGTGTTTGTTAGTTGCTAGTAATATGAAAATATAAACAAAATGTGCCTGCTGAGAGATGCATTTTCCAATATTATCTGTAGTTACTATTACAAGATTCCTTGAACTAACTCACTGCACATTCTCACACAAACACATGTATTTTAGCAGCAGCAGTGTGATTTTTTCACCCATTATTTATAACGCTTTATGGTAAAAATTAACTCTACAGGCACAGAAAATTCAAGAAATTTCTATCTTCACATCTTGTGAATTAGTGTAAAATAATGTAAAAGTTATAATAATGCATTCATCCTGATACAAACTTGGGTTTTTGTCTTTCAGTCAGGTATTGTCTTTCATTGTCTTTGTCAGTCTTTGAATTCCATCCACTATGTTTTAGATCAATACACTTGAGATGCGACAGTACTATTTGTATCAGCATAATACTATAAAAATTTCAGAAATAGAAACAATAAACACTATCCTTGTTTGCATAATCAAGATATGCCCATCTCATAATAGGATGCTTGTAACAATCTGTTTTACCACTTATGTTAACCTTATTACCTGCCCTGGGTAGACTGAGATGTAATTTAAAATAGAAATAAAACAGTATCGGGGTTAAGGAAATGCTGATCAAAACCTTCAGGATTTCTAGAGGTCACAAGCATCCTGACAGTCTGCCAGGATCACAGCTGCTGACTAGAGAACACTTTCCAGTTTCTCTGCAACTCCAGGTTAACACAGTTATTAAACACTTTGGAAAAATTAAAAATTGCTACTAACCAGAAGCTCATTCTGGAGGGAGAACCCTCAGGCTTCTAATATTTATAATCTTTAAATAAGAGTATTAAAATATTTAAAATGTAAAGTGAGTAACCAGGAGAATATATTAATTTTTATGCAATTCACAACACAAATTTGCTCAGTTTGCAATGGTGGTTCAAAAATCAGATATATGAAAAAACTCCTTTTATTAATATGAACACAGGCATTGGCAAAACCATACTGTTGTAGGGAAAAAAAAAAAGACTTAGGGGTCTGGGTCTGATTAAACAGAAAGTGGAGCTTGTTACATCTGAATTCCCAGTTTAAATACAGTCATAATGAGTATAACAGCGGCCAGTTTGCAAGTTTGCAGCCTGAACTATCTGTCACTAGATTTCTAATCCTTTGAGCATTAAACAATCTGGAAAGAAATAAGCCTGACAGTTTTTTAATAGAGTCAGTAACCTATTCTCTTAAGCAGACGGAATTGCTAAAAACAGAGGTGAGAGTGTTTATCAGCAAATATTTAATTTATGAACACATTTGGCTTTCTGGAAGGAAAAGAAAGGTCTTTTGAATGGAAAATGCTAGCTTTCTTGATTGACAGTTTTGGGTGAAATCATTACTTGATGGAAACAGTTCTGTGACAGACTGACAGAGTACCTGGGCTATCTGATGAGGCAGACTGCCTCTTCTCTCTCACTGCTGGTACAACACACTTCAGGCTAAAGTAATCTCAGTGGTATCTAAGTTCCCTCGTGGTGGAAGAAAAAGGGAAAAGTGAATGGGCATTGCTGTGATCCACAGCAGTATGCTTACATTGACCAACCTCCACCTCTGACCACCTCTTAGCTGTATGGACTATGTGGATTCCTAGCTTTTAATGAAGAAATGAGTTCTATCAGATCTATGATCTATACAGATGCTCCCTGTATAATACAAATCCTATAATTTTACCCAGCAGCTCCTATAATCGAGTGGGCTGTGAAGCTGAATTGCTGCTATCCTTCTGTACTACAGGTCATATTTTAGTGATAATTTCATTTTTTTTAATGATAAATGTGTGATTAATCTTTACTTAATTTGCTATCATAAATTAATACAAACCAGAAGTGTAAAATATGCTTAGAATCCTCAGAGTTCTGTTAATCCCTAACTGATAGTAGGAAAAAGGAGAATACTACTAATGGAAATAGCATATACTGAAGATTTTACTTTCATGTGAATGCAATTAGAGCTTTTCCCTTAAGCTAATAGGATAAGTAACTATATGAGGAAATCCACAGACACTGCAAATGTGCAGGAGGGAGAGGGTAGTGTTTGCTTGGTGTTCAATGGTCCATGTGTAATAAGCTGGCAGTTCCACCTAGTTCCTACCGGACAAATGTCTACATCAGAAATTCCTGCTTCTCCCCTCCCCTAGCTGCACATGTGGAAGTTTCTGCAGCAGAGCTAAAGGCTGAATTTAGAGTGACGGGGCTATATTTTCAGAGCTATTTTAATTTTCATTTTACAGATAAAGATGCGCACACAAATAGATTCCTGTCACATCTGCAGCAGGGGGATTCAGGACATCAGTTAATTTCCTGAATATCTGTGATCAACTCACATACCTTTTGCCAAATTATTCTATGAGAGCTATTCTGACATTCCTAAACCTTGATCTTCTCCTAACATAATTTTCCCACCTGATAAAAACAGATTAATACTCTGTCTCTTGAGAGTAAAGTAATTCCAAAGTTTTCAGTAGTTACTCTGCTAAATGACCTACAGGATGGATCACAGCTCTAATTAATCTTTAAAACACATTTAAATGATTCCTTAATAGTGAGAGTTCTGCTATATAAAACGTAGCACATAAACAGCATAATCCGAACGAGCAGTGAGCATGTGGTAGTGTAGTATGGCACAACTGTTGGCGGCACTGATTTTGGATTTTGCTTTCACAAATAATATAGTTCAAAAACCATGTTGACATAACCTCTGCAGCAAACCAGTTGCATGTAGCTCCCACAGCTCCATATACAACCAGCAGGTAACTCTCAGTCTTTGACCCATAATATTTTAGTTTGATCCTGGCCAGGATGTGGATGCTTTTTGGGCTTGGGGTGATAAGGGCCAGGAACTTGGTACAGTTGGCCACAAGTTCCCTTTAATAGCTAAAGCTGCATCATCCTTTGTAAGAACTGCAGCAAACATCAGGGATTGCAGCCCTTCTGTGAGGAAGAAAAACGTGATCACTGAGGTTGTTCTTGTAACAGTAACCCCAGTAGTGCTTTAACTCACTAGGAGCCAGGGTGGCTGGCACAACTTTCAGGCTGCTGTAAAGCACATTGTGATTGAAGAAAATAAAGAATTAGGATGCAAATTGTGGAAATACAAAATACTCTTTTCAGCTTTTCCTTTAGTTATAAACAGTCCTTATTGACAACAAGCTCTAAATTCTAATGCTAATAATGAGTAGTATGGATTTATGACTCAATAAAAGCTGACAAAAATCTGTATTATTTTTAAATCTTAACTTATTGGTAAAACCATACAATTAAAAAATTCTTCATGGAAAGGCACTTTTCATATAGAAAGATTTCAAGCACTATCTGTGTTGCTCTTCCTCATGAGACCACAGCTGCTGACTCTCCAAGGTGTTCTGCCACAGCTAAAGATTCACAATTCTCTTTTCAGTCTGCAAATCTTTTCATGGCTGTTATATCTTCCTTTTTCCCTTCCAATATTCTTTCTACTGCCTCCATATGATCCCTGTGCAGCTGATATTATTGAGCTAACCCTGAGTTTGCACTTTTTGCCCTCAATGCTTGCAGGTTTGAAACAACATTGAGCAGACTTGGAATAGAGGACATTATTATCATCCATCCTTTTATTACTAAACATGGTCCCTATTGTATGAAACGTGTTTTAATTTGTGGCCAATACCATGCTAACCTGACTCCTGCTTTCCTACATTATTTCATAAGCATTAACCCCACTCTGTGCAATCTCTGTAATAGTTTAGATACACAGTGACTTATCATTTACATCCCATGAAGCTTTTATAACAATAGCAATCAGAGTGGCAATTCTCCTGAGTTTTCCAGAATTTATAGGTCACAGGTAAAACAGCATATTCCCTGCAAATGTTAATGAGTTTACAAACTGCTGAATATTATAATGATAAATTTGATCCTATTTTTTTACTGACTTTACACAATCTTGGCACTGCAGTATTTGTAGCTTATGTCTGCTCTCAAAGGGCTCAATCCAAAACTCATTGAAGTCAAGAAAAGAGGTGCATGAAGATTAGCAACCTTTAATCAAGCCTGAGAGCGTCAGTGCTGTAAAACCATCATCTGTGCACATCCCTTATATGCAACTAGCATCATCTTGCCCCACTGCGAGTGACTGAACTCATTTTCTTTGTGGCTTTCCACCTGATCAGGGAATCTATTAAAGTCCAAACAGTCAGAGCAGCTGCCTTGAGTCAGATAATTTCCAGCTTCCTAAATGAAGGGAACTAACATACTGTCTACTTTATGGCCACATCACTGTCATAAGTCACAAGTATTGCGGAGGGTTTTCAGAGAGGAGGGGCAGAGTGCAAGCAGCAGTGATTTCTAAAGGCCTGTCCCTGGTCAATCCTCTGCTTCTGCAAAAGGCTCCCTCTCCTGCTTTTACAGATATTTCCACCAACATTCCTGAGCACAGCTCACTTCACAGAGTAATTGCTGTAGCTCTTCAATGTATTCTTTCATACCTGCTGGGGTATAGTGCAGACCATGAATGGGAGGGAAGGGTGCATTGCTATTTGGTGCTTCTGCTGTTGATACTGGCACAAATGGAGAACTACAGTCTGGCATCTTTTCTGGGCATTTTAATATATTCACAGACTGAAAGGTGGCTTTTGTTTAGAAAGTCTTTTTACTTAAGGAGAGGTGCAGTTTTGTTGTGTATTTTTTTTGATGTAAATGATGACTTTAATATACAGCATTTGAAGTGCTATATAACCTGGTTGGGTTTGGCTGAAGTAACCAGACCCAGCACTACCTCTAGAGAAAATGAAATATTTTACACCTTCTTTGTTGATCAATCTTCTACAACCAGTTAAATTAGAAATACAGATGGCCAAAGTATCATTTTTCAGACGCGAATCTATAAAATACAGACCAAATACTGAAAATATTTAGTAGTAACACATTCACTGTCCTTGTCACTGAAAAATGTGCCTTAAAAACCAAAGCAAAAAAGCAGTTTTCAATTTTCTATCAGAAACCCAGTCAGAGAACGACTGAACCTGTAAAGACAATTGTTCACTGTTACTAGAAGCTATTAGTATACATGTGCAAAAAAAGAAGTTTTACTCACTAGTTCAGTCAGATACTCTCAATTACATCAGACTTGAAAATCCATGTGATCTTTTTTGGTAGAAGAAGTGATTTAAAATCTGCCTTGCCTCTGACATTTCAGTATAGGGGTCTATACCATAAATGTATTTACCAAGATATATAGAGATTAATGGAAGATGAGCAAAGTAAAGCAGATTCTTACAGAAACAAATTAAACTGTTAGAAACGAATGAATAAATAGGACTGCTCCTGGCTTCCTGGTGTGTGTTCTCCCCTCCCCACCCCAAATCATTAAGTTTTCTTTTACACAGCTTAGGAACTAATAAAGAGATACAAGTTACTATAAACACTTCTCACCTCTGCCAAGTGAATTATTCCCTGTTAGTGACGTTAAATTTTGGAAGAGTTTTGTTATCATATTGCTGGACACCACTTGTGGAAAAGGTTATTATCTAACATAAAATCATAGAATCATAGACTAAATGTTACTACATATACTTGTGTTTTTCAGTACCAGAAAATTCCTTTCGCATTACCAGTGAACAAATATTTGTTGCTTCATTTAGACACCTGTTGTCCACTGGACACTTAAATAGTACATTTTATTTTTATATTGAAAGTGGTTTTGAAGTACCTTAGTTTGCAAGCCCTGGCGTGGTCAGATGTTTCTGAAATTCAACTAAAGGACTCTTACAGTTTCCTAAGAGCCTACTCTCATAGTAAGAAAAAGACATAGAAGATGACTGTTTCAATTTTCTGCTTTCCATTTTTTTGCTAACACTCTGGGAGAATGAGTAGCACAAGCAGTAGTCTTCCTATGCAAAAGTAACCAGAGCCTCCTCAAAAGACATTAATCCTTCCCTCTTCCATTCCATCCAACTACAATAAAAAAAATTCAATTTTCTCAAGCCCTCAATATTAGCCTAAACTAAAAATACATTTTCCCATCTGAAGAGTATTTTATTTTTCTTTCCTCCATAGCATATGCTGCAGCCTGTGTAATATATCACGTAAAAACACCGCAGACACTTCACATACTTTCTAAATATATGCTGAAATGGCTGTTTGACTTTTGCAGGACACAGGATGAATGTGAAGTGAATTCACAGAAAAAGCTGTACATGGAATTTCTGAGGCGATATTGATAGGTGTAATTTATTCTTTCTTTCCAATTTATCTGGACCTTGGTTTTCTTTTCCCTCCTCCCGTCTGAATGCAGTATCAGATAACTTTGCAATCCCAAACTGCTCGTTCATGCTTTAAAAAAAAGGACTATAGCCAATGCAACTTTTGGGCAACTATCTAAACTTACACACCAGCTACACACTGCAAAGTAACTTTCATCACTTTTCTATCATAGAATGACAATTATCTTTGCAACAATTTTCATTTTCTTCTCCCCATTCCCTTGATGAATGACCTCCTTTCCTAGATCCCTCCTGTCTAGGAAATGTGCTAATTGTTATTACCTTGCTTCTTAACAGGAGCAGTGTTTAACCCTATGCCTGTTAGGTGCCTGAACAGAAGTTCCATAGTACATCAGGTGCTGCTTGAACATGTAAAGCACCGTTTAAGGTAGAACATTGTGCATGATCCTAAAACCTCTTAGTTTTGAAGATGAATTTTATGAAAATTATCTAATTTTTACCTTATTAGAAGATCCCTTCCCAATTTTGAAAATGTATTAGAGCCTATTGAAGATGAATTTTATGAAAATTATATCTGCCATTTTTTACCTTATTAGAAGTTCCTGTCCCAATTTTGGAGATGTATTAGAGCATACTGGCCACAATTAGTAGACTAGACTCATAAGCTGGTTTGGGTTGGAAGGGACCTTAAAGTTCATTCAGTTCCAACATCCTGCTACAAGACCAGGTTGTTCCAAGCCTCATCCACCCTTGCCTTGAAAACTGCCGGGTCGGTACATGATTTTGTGTCACATCCACACACCATTTGTATTTAGACAAAGATAAAAACCCAAACCAGTGACAAAATGTCAGCCTTTCTGCAGCGAGAACACAGCACACATGGACTGCTGACAAAGACCACACTTCTGACATAGAATCACAGAATAGTTAGGGTTGGAAAGGACCTTAAGATCATCTAGTTCCAAACCCCATGCTATGGGCAGGGACACCTCCCACTAAACCATGCAACCCAAGGCTATGTCCAACCCGGCCTTGAACACTGCCAGTGATGGAGCATTCACAACTTCTCTGGGCAACCCATTCCAGTGCCTCACCACCCTTACAG
>JASSUY010040548.1:1636-23024 GCA_032466535.1 Forpus xanthops | reverse complement strand
CCAAGAATTACAATGAGGTGGGCCTAAATTCTGCTGACTAATAAAGATAGGTATGAAAATATGAAGGTTAGTGTGAAGATGTAAAGGTGTAAAGATATGTATCAAGGAATAAAAATATGTATTGGAATTCCTGAAGTTTCAGCTTGAGGTGATGATAGACGATATCCAAAGTATTTTCAGACTTTTTCTTTGGCTAAACTCTGAAACATTACAGTCAGTACCATTGGTTTGCTCACAACTTAGGTATTTAAATGTCCCATACTTAAAATATACTTAATTTCTCCATTTGTGTCACCACCAGTGAAAGGGCTGTTAGCACTATTATTCATAAAGGGTCAGGACATAACTTAAACCATACCACTTGCTGGTTCTATATGATACGTAAACTGTTGAAAAAGACAGTGGTTTTTGTGATGGGCAGATATGCTATTCACAGTGCAGTTAATTTCAGGACATAATGCCGCGGCACTGAAACAGCTGAGATTTTTATGTTGAAAAATCTACTTGTGGTGGTAAAGGTTTTGGGCTCATCTGCATTTGGGATCCCTCTAATTTTTCTGGCTACAGACAGAGAGCTCATGATCTGGGTTGCTCACCCATGCACCTCCCTCCTGCCCTGCACATCACCCTTAAGAGCATGTGAACTTAAATGATGCACCTACCTTTGACACATGGATACACCTTTTTTTCTGAGAGCCCACAATCAGAAATTTAATTAAGGTAATTTAATTTGTCTTAAAAACAATGTATTATGCATTAAGGTAGCTTAATTTGTCTTCAAAACAGAGCATTATTCATTCTCCCTAAGGCACAAAACACATAGCACAGAGGGTAAAAAACAACATCAGAGGTACATGACTCTTATTCATACCCTCATCTTTCCCCTTGCCACCTTTTGTGCTTTCTCATTTTCAGCTTCAAGAAGCATTTGTGTAGTATTAGCAAGAGTCTGTTTTTTCAGTGCTTTCCTTTCCCCCGTAACTCCCTTCCTTTCACACATAGCTTTTGGACAGCTTCTCTCAGGTGACTCAAAGGCCCCAATTTCGCACAGATTTTATGAGATTATACTGTGATACTTCTCAGGTCTGAAAAAACAGTGATATTAGCAGTGTTGCAGCCAAGGTGTTAACTTCTCAGGCTCACAAACCTCCTTGGATTTCCGGACTCTTTTGTATGCGCTAAACAATTGCCTCTCTTCTTCTGCTTAGTCCCTTTCATAATCCTTACTGACGACAAGTACTGACAACAAATATCCCCATCTCACAAACTGATATATGGAAGAAGAGCATTAATATAAAAAATAAAACATCGGACACATTTTTCTGGTGCCCTAGTGGAATTACTTGTTCAAAATAACAGCCTGTGACACGTTGTTGCCATCAGCACCAGATGCAACAGAATGCTAATAGTTATAAAAGGTAAGATTTTATAAAACTTTAAAGTTTTGATAAAATCTTATAAATATTTGTAAAAGTTTAGTAGTTAGGCTGCATACATCATACAAACTTACTGTATTACAGGTAAGCTTTCTGCTCATTCAAACAGAACACTGCGCTGGTTTGGACTAACAGAATGCTGTTGTTGAAAACATGTCCACACAACACAAAAATATATAAGTAATGACAGAAAGTACTTCAAAAGAAGCTATTTTAGCTGCAGTTCAGCTGAGCCCTAGCTTCATCTAATCCCCACTTCAGTGGTAGATAATGAGCCCACTTCATTTTAGGAACTTGTGAAGCCCCAAAGAGCAGGCACTCCCCTGCCTGTTGGCTTTGCTGGTGTTTTTTTTTCTTGTCTTGCAGAACGTTTAGAGACTTGAGTGTTCCCGGAAATCCATGCACCAGGTGGCACTTGTAACAATCCTTAAAATCTGAACAGTCCATGGTTTGCTTCTCATTCAGCCTAACAGAGAATCCAGCCTCACACCAGACCCTACGTGGAGTCCTCCCCTTATGATCCTTTCTTAGTTTCGGCATTTCCAGTTAGGAGGGATGAATTACCATCGGTAAAAATATCACAGAATTCAGTTCTTTAACTGCAACAAGAGAAGTGTAAACCAGCCATTTATAGCAGCAATAGCAGTATGAGTGGGCTCTCCCATATGAAACTTGGCCAACTTATGCCTTTGGGATAAATTTCAGAAGGTAGGACAGTCTGCAGACAACCACACAAGACCTCTCCTCTCTTTAGGACAGCAGCTCTGGACTATCCCAGCACACAGAACAGGGAAATCAAATTGGTCATAAGGAAGCCACACCTATAGTCCAAAATAATCCCATTAGTCTCTCCACAATGAAGACCTGGGAATTATTTTGCTGGGTAGGCAGCCAGGGGAACAGTGTGGTTATCATCATAAAACAGATGCGGAAACAGAGCAATCTCCAGGAATGGGGAAGTAGCTTCCAGGAGGTCTCAGGGTAACATAGGGAGCAACACTTTCACAGCAAGAGGCCAAGCTTCCTAAAACATCACCAGTAAGGAACAGAATAAACCTAAAAGTTAGCACAGAAAACCTAAAATCTTTCTGAGCAGGAAGAAAGAAAACAGACTGTTTGAGCTTTATGTCAAAGGGTTAGACAAGGCACGCCAGCAAGTAGCTGGATTTAGCACCTTTCTTCAAAACCATCCATAGTTTGAAAAGCTGTAAATGAAGTTGGTGGGAAAGAATTGAGATTGTGCTGTTTAATCTTTTATTTTGGAAGAAGATGCAAGTGAAAGCACAACTGGAAGCTGGCAGGACCCTCTGCTAGCAACAGGCACAACTGCAGTAGCTCTTCATTTACCTCCTTGCCCAGCCTGGCAGGGATGCCAGCTGCATGTATGGAGCCACATTCCACCCCCAATCACATTGGAACAAATCCAGGGTCATGTCACTGACTTCAATGAAGCTATTCTTTATTCATGCTGAGAATCTGGCCCATTCTATCTAGGTAGCAATATCTACTAGAGAGAAAACTGCCAAATTAGGGGAGCAAGAAGAACCAAACTATGTCACATGAAAAGGAAACATTTTACATGATAAGGATTATAGAGGCCCTTTAGTTGAAGGATTTTATCAGCATTTAAAGGGCAGGCCACTGAAAAGCATTTCTGTATGCACCTTTATTTTTATTTTTTTTAAACCTTCCTTTTCTAATTTAGCAAATGGAAAGAAAATGGATTGGTTTTAACATTATTAAAATAAAAATACTGCAATTTGCTCAAGACAGACACTAATTCATTATACATTTGTTAGCAGTTTGGGCTAAGAGATCTTCCATTTAGGCTTTCCCATCAGTTAAGAAGGCCTGTCTGAAATGTGTTCAGTTTCACAATTTTCCTCCATGGGAACATTTTTCTGTCAGTGTCAAATTCAGCTTGGGGAAAAACACTGTGTTTTGCTCTGTTGGACAAATCCAGGATGTCCCTGTTGTAGTGGTCAACAGAAGAAAGGAATGATGGTAAAAGAAATTTATCACCGCTGCATTATTTCCAATATGCTCAGATTCACTAAGGCTGCAGCTTGATAATACTGTAAATCTGACTTTAGATACCCCAGTGCGGTAACAACAGTTCTGTAATCAATGATTTAAGAGTAGCAAAATGGAATAGATTTACTCTAGCAGTTCATTTGTTAAAGAAATATTGACATTTACTTTGAACCAGGCAATGGACTGAATTGTCTCATTGCCAGCTGCAGTTTGCATACATCCCATGATGCGTGCTCTGACTAATTCAGCAGAAATGCACTTGTATGCCCATACCTCATCTGGTTGTTGTTTGTGTTGCTGTGTGATCTGGAGATGCCCAGATGGAGAATAAGTGGTGGTGGATCCACCACGGATGGGATTTCTGCCATATGTATTTAGCAACAACATGCCACTGATTTTTCTTTTCATATCAACTTTGGATTTCACCTGGGTCCACAGAATATAAAAGTATAAACTGATGCAATGCACTTGCCAAGGCACAGAAACATGAAGTTGTTTGGTTTCTAAGGAAAATATATGTTAAATTGGGAACAGTGTTTGGGGTTTGGATGCATCTTAGGTTTGTAACATCTGAGTGAATCAAGAAAAGTTCCAACATGTAACTCTTTTCACTCAACGTATATAAAATAACATCCTAGGATGACAGGGGTCATCCTAGACCATACTGGACGGTTTCCATAGGGAAGAGAAAATATCACATGTCTGGAGTCCCAAACTGCCTGCTCAGCTTTAGACTACTGACCTGGATATCAGTCCCTGGAGTCTCTCACGGAAAACCATTTCATTATTCCTACTCAAACACATGCAAGAAAGAGCAGGTTAATGTTTCAACTACAAGAATGATCCCCCTGTGCACTAGTAAGTTCTATGTGTCTGTTAAAATTGTTTCTATAAATCTGCATCATAGTGGACAATATTCTGTTAAACTAACTTCATCCAATCATCATTAATTGGCCAGCTTGCTCACACCTGGTACCAACATATTTTCCATCTAGCGAGCACAGTGCCACATAATGGTAACAGCAGGTTTTAACCTAATCCTTCTCCCTATACAAGCAAACATCAAATGATGCCTGTGACAAAGACACACACACCAGCCTGACATTTGCTGATAACTCCCAGGAGATTCTCCCTCATCACAACCAGTCCTGCTCAAACACATTTTCTAGTGGAAAAGATAATTTGAAACCATTTTCAGCTAGAGTAATTGCATTCACTCTAAAGAGCATCATCCTCCTCCTCAGTGCACATTTGTTAGTCCAGTCGCAAATACAGCTAACACTTTGTGAAGTTTTCCAAAGCAGTAATTTCATCTTAGGAGAATCTACAACAGCTTGCTCGGTAATGAAAAGTTATCATGCATATATATATAGATATAGATATAGATATAAATCATGCAAAGTTGCACACACACAAAAAGGTAAAAAAAAGTAGGTGTTTAAAACCAATTTTTAAATTCCACTCACAGTTTTGAAGTCTAAGCATAAAACTTCTACTCTGCAGCTGCAGCCCCAAGGTGTCTGGAAAGATAATGCAGTCCATCAGATATCCTGGTTTTGTTTTCTTGCATAAAAACATCATCTGTCACAGGCACAGGAGCTGACTTGAAGGACCAGCCCCTTCTGCGGAGCACACCAATCGGGAGACCCTGGGAGCACATGTGGAAAGCCGCTCGCTCGCCTGCCGTCGGTCACAGGCAGCAGATGCTCTGTGGGACCCCGGTGCCAGGCAAACGCTGGTGTCAATGAAACACAGCTCTGGGGGGTGCCTCAGCCTGCCCCGAGCCCGGCTGCAGGAGGTGAACAGAGGGCTGGAGGGGGATCGCGACCTTGGCCGTGGGAGCAACAGCAGAGCCTTTAGCACACTGTCTCGGGCTGCTGCTCCTGCAAAACCAGCCATAAGGACACCAGAGCCTGAGGCCAAGCACTGTGCCTTGCTCCTTTTGGCCTTATTTTATACTCTTTTAATGAAATAATCACATTTAATACTGTATTAAATGCTTCTTTGCTTTTTCTCCTAGTTGCTGTTCTAACCCTATTATGGCTTTTGATTCAAAACCCCATCCCCTCAACATCATGCCTGTGGAAAAGTCCTGAGCATTGCCAGCCCCTCGTGACTGGTGGGGCTGGCTGTGCTCTGGACCCAATACAGGACAGCTTCTCCTGGCTTTTCCTCCCTTTCCCCAAAAGCTGGCACTCCCCCCCCAGCTGCATGGCTTTCTGGCTGCAAGCTCCCTGCTCCTCTGTCTCCACCACAGCTGTCAGGCTCTGCTGTGCAAGCTCCCTGCATGCAGCTTTGCTCCATGCCTGTCAGTCAGAGGCCACGTTCTCCTTGCATCTGTTTAACCTGATGACATTTGAATTCAAATAGCATAGAAACCATATTTAGAGACATAACCCCACAGCTTCCCAGCTCACTGTGTGCTCAGGACCTTGCACAGAACCAAGAGCAAAAAAAATGCGTGTACATTAAGGCAGGTTGAAAGTGCAGCAGTAACACAGTTCACGGAGTCAGAAATCAGACCGTACCTCAGTGAACGTGATGAACTAACATCTGTAGATTTGTTTTCACTCCTGGAAGCGCACTTACAAGTCACAACATGCTGGGAAGGGAAACCAGTAAACACACCAGTGCAAAAGCCCTGCCTTTTCCTGCTTCAGTATGAGACCTAAAGGCCTTCCCATTTGCACCTCTCATAATCGCAGTGCTCAGAGTAGTAGCTTTATTTGACCAAATAGACTTACTTTTACAGACAGGGTGCAGGTTAGAGTGCGCTGGCTGTAATAAAAACTGTCAGCTCTAGCCTGAGAATAACTTGCTGGTTTAATTAAATTACTTTTGCTTCTAAATTCTAGCTTAGCAGTTCACTAAAGGCTCATTTTATAGTGCTTTTCCTGTGGAGGCTATAATCAGGATGGTTAAAACTTTGGCAAAGCTCCTTTTTTCCACCCCCAGAACCCACCGGTTTCTCAGAGGAGAAATTCCTGCAGAAAGACACTGAGACGGGACAGGCTTCAGTCAGTGGAATAAGTTCCCGCCGGTTTCAGGGTGGAATTTCCCATTTCCAGGGGCTGAGGCCAGCAAGCCCCAAGCAGGAAATAACTCTCCGTTAGCAAGAGCCAAAAGCCGTAGTGGAAGTGATTTCTTTCATAGGCCGCCGGCGGGGTGGGGAGGAGCGAGAGGGACGTCTTTGGGGTGTGTAAGGTCCTTTTCACATCTGCAACAAGGAGTGAACTTGTTTCCAGTTCCCAGTCGGGAACATTCTGTTCGGAGGTTTCCAAGCTGGGAGTGGCCAGGGCAAGGCTGGCTGGAGGTTTTCCTGCTGATCCCGATTGTCCGCCCAGGGCCAGGCCGGCACTTGGAGCTCAGTGGGCCTACCTGGGTCTCGCTCCACAGCAGGACAAACCTTGATCGCTTTTTGCTGCTGAAGGAGATCCACAATCCAACAGCACTTTGAAGGGTGAGGTGGAGGAAAAAATGTTAAGCCTTGTGAAATGGGTGTTTCTGTTGAATCTGGTACCTTGCCAGGCTGATGCAGAGGAGCCTGCAGAAACCTCCGTGCATGGCCAGGACAGAGATTTGTTCATAGTGGGCCGTGTTACCCCACCAGCCTCACTGGCTTTCCACATGTTTCCTTTTTAGATCCCATGCAAGGTGAGACCTCCAGAAGAGAGAGTTTTGCCCCATCCAGCCTCATTCCCACCTGGCAGAGACAAGCGGGATGTGAATCTGCATTGGCACACCCAAGACGTGCCTTACCCCTTCCTGGCTGGGTGCGGAAGGGGTGGCACAGCCGACCCCAGTGAGCGTCAGGCCTGGTCACTCAGCCTGCCAGCCTGAGTTAGACATGCAGCCAGGTCCACTCATGTAAGCTAAGTGTATGTGCATTAATGGGTGAGATGCAACAAGTCACCTTACTGCAGCAGTTCAAGATGAACAGTCCTGTCATCTCTCTCAAACTATCCATTTACCAACACATTGCGCCTCCCAATAGGACTTGCATGCCATTTATTAATAATTCTCAGGTCTATTGCATCTGTCTGGCACACACATATAATTTTTTTCTTTTCCCCTCTCCTTTTAGTCCTGATTATACCTGACTGTGTCACACTAAATTCCTGTCTTCAGTATTTACAGCCTGCAAATATTTGTAGACTTATCACACTGCCTGCAAGCCACTGCTTTGCCAAGCTCTATGTATTTTTGCCCCATTAATCAGTTCCTCTAACTCCTCTGTTTTTACTGCTCTTTCCTGTAGAGTTTGCAGATTTTGATTGTTTCTCAAAGACAGTGAGGGGAGCTTAATTCTCTTTTTTTGAAAGAAGGGCAATAGCAGGGTGAAAATAAAGGCATATTAAGCACATTTTAAGACAAGATTGTATTTGAGCCAACTTTAACATTCAGACTTGTTTCCTTTATTTGTCACTTTTTACTTTTTTTTTTTTTTTGATGACTAGAGTTTTATTGAAACCCTGATGTTTGCAAACTTTTGTATCCCGTTTTGTCAAGCACACGAGTATGCACTTCACCATCTTGAGCAAACTCGTTGACTTGTATGAAGCCACCTGGACATGCCGGTAAATGTGCATCAAACAGTTGTACTACTGCAGCCTCAGGACGAGACTTTCAGGGGTACTCAGGAATCCAGTCTGCATCATTGCCGGAGATGTGGGGTCTCTGCAGCTGAAACACAGAGCCCAGGAGAAGCTTCATCCTTCCCTAAGTGCCAGTCACAGGCAATGATTTTGGAGCAAACTGCTGGGTCAGTGGTCATCTGAGGAGGTTGGTACCTGAAGCAGCCTCTCTATCTTCTGTACGTTACCCCAAGGCCAAAGATCAAACAGGCATCTGAGCAAAGAGAACTGTGTTGCGACACTGAATACTGCATGAGTCTCACCAACCTTTGCCACCAGACATTGCATGGTTGCCTATGGTACATACAGCACTTTACTCTGCTAAAGATCCCACTGGAATCTCACTACACTTACTAAGGCTTAGTGGGAACTGAAGGAGAAAAAAATAATACTCAGTTTAAATAAGGTTGTATTATTCATGGGAGCAGCAAGGGAATGCTAAAATTCTCTTGGGTTTGTTTGGAGTCTCTGGCATTGTCCCAGACTTCTATTTTTCAACCACCCCCTTTTCTTGGATGCCCCTAAATCCAGACTGCAGCTTTAGATAAGTGAAATTCCTGCAGAGACGATGAAGAATCAGAGGACAGTTCGGGGCTGCCCTCAGTCTGGTGTATTTTGGGTACTCTGCGGAGTTTGGCTCCTTCCAGATCCTGGGAAAAAAGGTTAAACTTTGCACCTTCTCTAGGACTTTCTCCATCAGGGGCTATTCTCTTTGGGCCCAGTCTGTCTGCAGCATGGGGGATGGAGAGAACGAGGTCTGCAGTTTTATTCTAGTTATATTAGGGATTATTTTTATTCACATGAACTACAGTAAACTGCAGCGGTGCTACTGATGTCACTTCAGCTGCAGTGCTTCCATTAAGGCTGTTTTACCATTCAAAGGCGAACAAAATCAGCTGAAACAAACGCAAGATAAAGGCAACAAAACAACTGTTTTAATGATGATAGCTAGTTGTCTTTGCAGTAATTTTCATGATCTTGTGGTTTAGGCTTGGTTTATGGTCCTTTTAATTTTCATTACATTTGTGGCATGCTTTCAGCAGTTTTTCCAGCTCTTAAAATAATTGATAGACACAGTGTTTCAATTGGAAACATCACAGCAAGGGTTTTTAAATAATACCTGAAATGCATCCAATCCAATCATGTTGCTCTAGAACTATTTTAGGCAGCGAAAACAGGCAAAACAAATTTCTATCTAAACTTCTTCATAACTCATGTTAAGAAAAGGCAAGAATGCTTTCTGTCTGGTCTGATTAACAGCTAATATATCATATACTGATATCAGCATCATAAATGCATTTTATTTTTTCCTGGATAATTTCAGTTAGTATATAGAAGCATCGCCCATCTCAGAAATTAATTCTAAAAAATAAACGCAAGTAACTGCTGAACTTCATTTTTTTTCCATCAGAAACTAAGTTTTAAGTTCTGATTTAAAAGATTTCATTCTTTGCAGTAAGGTTAGAAGGTTTCAGCCTCATAAAAACAGTACTTTGAAAACGAATACAAATACTGTAGACTGAACTTCTGAGGGCAACTGTTTACATAAATCAGCTCAACCAGCTCCCCTTAACAATACAGCACTTGCAAATGCGATAGCACTGTCCACTTTCCATTAATATGCAGCTATCAGTGTGGTGAGTCACACTATAAAGCATTTAACAACTGTTCTCATAAATACCGTGCACCATCTGTTAGCTGAATCAGAAGGCTATGTGCCAATTTTACTTTTGGATAGAAGGGTCTGTTTTAAAATTACTCAAGAAGTCTCAGGGAGTACAGCTATTATAAAAAATGAGTATAGAAACATGTCATTCCACCCATTCCCAAAGAGCACAGCTGAGAAAGAAAACATTTTTATCCGGTGGGATACTTTGACATTTTACCATTTGTTCTCATTGCAAGTCAGAACTACAGGACTTGAAAGTTTCATTATTCATGGCAGGAAATGCCAACCTGATTTTTTTAATATTCTCCAGGAAGATGTATACATTGAGTTCTTACTAATTTATATTGAAATGAAGTGTTCTGACATGCTCAAAATACAAAAAAAAGTTTCATCTGAGTTTGCTGAAGTGACCCGAAATATTTGGCTTTCAGCAGTTCAGTTTAGATTCCACTTGGTGACAACAGCACGTCACCCTGTAGGAATGCTAACTCATGCCATTATCCCATCCCTCAGGCTGGACACTGATTAGGTCACATCTTCTCAAACACAAGGAGGCACAGAAGTCCCCTGATGCAGCTCACTCAAGGTTAAGTTACAGGACAATGAAAGGAAGCTTTGGGCATTGTCACTGCATCGGCAGTCACTGCACAGTTGGAATTCTATTTCTGTAAAACTCAGTTAACACAAACTAAGATGAGGTTTATTGTCCTGACACAAGAAAGTAAGGACATTCGAGTGGGAAAGGGTTTAAATGACTAAACCGTGTATTAATTAGTCTAATAAAATGTACTTGCCATAACACACTTTTTCTCTGTTACCCATACAGTTTTCAGTTTTCATCTTTCAGATATAAACCAATTATTATCTACTCCTTTTCACTGAAGCTGCCTCCAATCAGTTACAGAGTCCAGACTTAAACTGGCTGCGTTCCAGAGGTCACAGTGGGAGGGAAGGAACAGTGCAAGTGCTGTAGGGACTGAAAAGAACTGAAATTTCATCCCTGGCAGTATTTAAGACCAGGTTGGATGGGGCTTTGAGCAACTTGGTCTAGTGGAAGGTGTCCCTGCCCATGCGGGGGGCTGGTACTAGATGATCTTTAAGGTCAACACAAACCATTCTATGATTTTATGAAATACCACTTGGGAAGCTGGAGGTGAAGATACATTATAGTGTGTGGGTCCAAGGGAGTAAATATTTAGAGTGTAAAAATAGAATCCTACTAAAGTGCATGCATTGTCCTTTCTCATGTGAATGCTGCAAAAACTATTCAGAGGTTTCCCTGGGCAGTTTTAAAAGCTCTAGAGAGAGAACATAAGTCTGTCTTTCTCAGAGGTAACTGTGACCTTCAAAGAGCAAATGCTGCCTTCTAAGAGCAGAGAACTTTACCTCCTAAACGTCCCTGTTTCTCCATCTTCACCCTGTCATCTGGCTGTAGTACTGTCCCATTTCTGAAGATCAGATTGATAGGGAACAAGGTATTTCACAGTCCTAGATCTAAAAGCCTTCCACATGCCCAAACACAAATGTTGGCCTGGAGATGGTGACCCCATCAGGTTTGAAGAATTTTGCAAGGCACTGGCACTGTTTCCCAGAACTGGATGTTTTAAAAACAAATACTGAGGTACTGAAAATGCACAATGAATCCTGAAAAAAAAAAAAAAAAAAAAAAAAAAATAAAAATTTAAGGAACTTCCCTCCATAGTTACAGACACCCTATTGCTCTACTGCTGGTGATAAGACTTTTCTTTAATTATTAAATGGCAGGCAGCAACATTCTTAGGTGCTTCTTTTCTGCACTCCTCTTGATGGTTGTGTTTTTCTGATCCACAGAGGTTGCAATATATATTCTGGCTTATTTGAGGTTGGTGGCTATAGCATTAAGAAGGAATATAAGGTCTAAGAGGTCAGCTATGAACAAGAATGATGCTTGTTTTGCTCTCAGACAAGACCTGCACAGGGTAAAGCTCTTAGGAATGAAAGTGGGAGAGGATACAGAAGAGAAAGTTACGCTGTTTCTTTTCCATCTATTCACAGTAGATAAACTAAAAGCAGAGGCGAGATAAAGTTACTGAATGGGTGCTAGCAAAACAGGGACCCCACCTCTGTGAGGTCCATACTGCAGCAGTTCTCTACCAATTCTGGACTGCTTCTACGATCTACTGTTATTCATTATCTCATTTAATGTACTGTTCCTGCCTCTTCCAGTACCAGCTTCTGTGTCTATCAGAAAAAAATCTTGAAGGTAATCTTATTTAAAAAAATAACTTGAATCAGTTGTATTTATTAAGTTCTGTTTCCATTCATCTCCTCCTTGATCTCTGTCCTAGAGCAAAGGATTCACTGTTTCCTGTCATGCCTCCACATACCAGTTTCCTCACAACAGAGCAGCTCTGACCCTTACAACTCCCTGACAACCCAGACCTTCCTGGGGTCAGACTTTAAGCCTGATGTTCAGCTTCCTTCAAGTCCCACTTACAAAGTAAGAGTTGACTTGCATCCTGGAAATTAATCACTGAGCCCCAGGTTGGTGTTCATGTACTCCCCCAAGAGCAAGGCCCCAGACATACACCTTTATTCTTAGAGATGGACTTCTCGTCCTATCAAACAAAACTTGAAATCTGAAATCTGTCTGTAAAATTAAAATCTCCTTGTTCTATGAGTATTTTAAAAACACTGGATGTGCCAGATCAGACTCATCGCCAGTGTGCATATTGTGAGGAACACGTGTCTGTGCCATGCTCTGGGCAGAGCTGAACTACCTCTGCCTTTGATCCAAGCAAAAGGAAAAGTGATGCTTTAGGAGTGTGCAAGGCCTAGGTTCATGCACTATGCTTGCCAAGACCATACAGTTTTTTGGATCTGGCACAAGAATGTGGCATGCTAGTCTCTTTTTGGCAAGTGGACATATTTTTGCAGTGGCACATTTCAGGCTTGTGTATGCTTGCAATACACAGGGAATACACTTCCCCAACACCCTCCATGACTACTGAAGGAAACATAATCTTCATTTTCTTGCCAGAGGAGCATTCTTAGGGAGATCTCATAGTCTCAGAAACGTTGGTTGAAAGGGACCTGTGGAGGTTCAACATACAGCTCAAAGGAGAACTACTGTCAGCACTTGGTCAGGTTGGCCATGCTTTTTCAAGTTGAGTTTTCAGAACCATTCCAAGAATTGAGATTCCACTACCACTCTCATTAGTCTCCCAAACCATTGCCTGAATCTCTTAAGACACACTCAGTGGCCATTGCCAGTCCTGCAACTGAGCATCTCCCACTTCCAAGAAATACTTGATTCTATAGTCTTTGTAACAACTTTTGGAATAGTTGTAGGCTGCTGTTTGATCAACTCCTGGCCTCCTCTTAATCCCAGACACCTCAGCATCTTCTTCAGGTAATGTGCTTTAGGCCCAAAACTCAACACTATTCCAGATGGGCCACTGCCAAGCAGAGGGGATAATAACACCCCTTGCTATGCTGGCCATGGTCTTCACAGTGGAGTTGAGGAAAAAGTGCCTTATCTGAGATGAAAGCTCATAGTTGGCTAACATAAAACCTGACACCTGGATCCTTAAGTTCTTTTCACTGGGGCCAGTCTGCAACTCAACAAGTTGCTACCAGCCCATACTGGTGAAGTGGTTATTCTGCTCTGCCCATGCAGAGCTTTGCCCTTTTTCTTGCTGAAGAGGAAGTACAGAGTTCATAGCATTCCTGTTGGCCTTGTCCTCAAGTTTCACACCAGTCAGCATCAGACATTCCCCCCCATTTGCAGATTTGCTAAGGGTACACTCAGGTGTCATCACGGAGGCAGTTAGGCACTTGTTGAATAAAACAGGCCCCATGCCAGCCCTTAAGGTATTTACCAGACTGCTGCTGAACGTGAAGTCACCACTGGTTACTCCTGATGAATCCAGTGGTTGCAGCCCACACATATGTCCTCAGTTTCTGAGTGAGAATGCCATGGGTGTCAAAAGGCGTACTAAAGTCAAGCTATAGAAAATCCACCACATTCCCCTTGTCCAAAAAGAGAGATTGATAACTGAACATGATGACTGGGGCTTAAAACTAGCAACCCTGTACCTTAGTGGCACTCCCAGTTTTCCTGAAGAAGGCAGTTCAGGCAGGAGAGGCAATATAAATGTGTTAACTGCTTTTCACTTCACCTCCAATTAGCATATTGTGAAGTTTTGGGATAGTAATTTCAGAGCCATTTTTCAGTATTGAATCTGTAGTGCTAACTGCAGAGTTCAACTAGAATTATGGAGAGTTAGTATCTCTGTAAAAATCTGCAAACCTAAGCCCTTTTATCATAGAATCATAAAATGGTTTGGGTTGGAAGGCACTTAAAGTTCATCTATTCCAACTCCACAGCGGTAAGTAAGGACATCTTCAACCAGGTCAGACTGCTCAGAGCCCTGTGCAACCTGACCTTGAATGTTCCAGGGATGGGGCACCTACAACCTCTCTGGAAACCTATTTCAGTATTTCATTACTCTCATTGTAAAATATGTTTTCCTTATATCCAATATAGATCTGCCATCTTTTAGTATAAGACCATTACCCCTTGTCCTACTGCAGCAGGCCCTAGTAAAAAGTCTCTCCCCATCTTTCCTGTAAGCCCCCTTTAGGTACTGAAAGGCTACAATAGAGTCTCCCTGGAGCCTTCTCTCCTCCAGGCTGAACAACCTGTTTTTTCCTCATAACATAGGTGTTCACTCCTTCTGTTCATTTTTGTTGCCCTCTTCTGGACCCTCTCCAACAGGTCCATGTTTTTCCTATATTGAGGACTCCAGAACTGTACACAATACTCCAGGTGGGGTCTCACCAGAGTGGAGTAGAAGGGCGAAATCACCTTCCTCAACATACTGGTCATGCTTCTTTTGATGCAGCCCAAGGATGTGGTTGGCTTTTGGGCTGCAAATGCACACTGCTGGCTCATGTCCAGCTTTTCATCCACCATCCAGCTTTTCATTATCTTATGAATGACCAGAAAGTAAAGGTTTAAAAAAATAATTTGAACAGCTTAAAAAACTCTAAAATTCAATGCTTATGTCAAACTGACAACAAAGCCAAGAAAACTGAGATGAAACTTGAAACCCTCAAAATTAAACCAGAAGATACCTATTCCCCTTTAGCTTTCAGTGCATACAATACTGTAGAAGAGGGACTCTAAGAGCATCTGCAAAGCCTTTTTTATACTTTTGTAACTGTGAAATGTCATTATCTTCAGATCACGTCCTCAGTGACACCCATGCAAGAATCTGAACATTAATGGTGAGAACATAATACTGAAATTCAGGTGTTTTGTGAAGGTAGTTCAAGGTCTGATCTGTGATATGGAAAGGACAGAAAAGCTTGATTGTAGGGGTCTTTGGTGAATTTGAAGGACTGGTATTCAGGAAGATGAAAAGAAGAAATTACATAGAGAAGCTAATGAGGTATCTTGAGGTGAATCTCCTTGAAACTACAGGTTCAGGGACAGTCAAAGTCCTTTGAGTGAAGTACATGTACACATGTACATGCTTGCATGCTGTTGTCTTTTTTTAATGAATTATAACTTTAACCTGGAATACAAAAATATGTGCCAGGATGCATTCAAATTCATGATACATTATTTGAACTTTACAGTCATATTGAAGGACCAATATGTACTTGAATTTTGTTTCAATTGTATTTTCAATATTATTACTGCTGGCTGCTTTTGTCAGTATAATGGCATTTATGGAACCCAGTAGATGGTAAAATAGGAATGGCATCATCATTAACATCATCTTTCCTAGCAAGTAGAGAACATACTGTGCAAATCTCTTCCCGGCGTCCTCACAGGGTAAGATCACAAAAAATACAAGCAATTTTTTCTTCAGTTAGAGAAAGCATTTCAAGAGATGGCAGTGAATGCTGTCACACTGGTGTTAAGCAATGCTATTGAGTGAAAAAGAAAAGATGCTTTGTTCTTAATGTATTTTCTTCTGTTTGCCAGAATGCCACACAAGCTCAAACTTTCTTTGTATTTCTTTGAAGCAGTGTTGTCAGCAATGGCTTCTGCAGCCATTTTGTACCATACAAGTCCTTGTTCCAAACTTGTACAAGTTAGTACTATTTTTGTTTGCATGCATATGAATTACTGGCTTATGCAATGGTGATAACAACATCATTCCAACATGTGCTTTACTTCAGTGAAGTGATACCAAAATATCCAAGAAATAGCTAAGAGTTGGGCATGCAGAATTTGTTAGAAAGTGTAGAACACTAATATGATCACTAAACACAGAAATTTTTTAGAGAACCAGAAGCAACAAGGAAGTTTTCTATTTTCCAGTATATTGCTTAAAACTGCAGACCACTGACCTTATTAAAGTACAATTTGGAACTCTTAGTTTTGTGTCATCTTATGGGTGGAGTGCCATGTATCAGACACAGACTATCACTTGTAGCAAAATGGATGTGAAAAGAAGGCATATGCAGAGAAATGTAGAGCAAGAGATGCTCAGTTCTTACTCAGGTACACAATGAACAGCAACCACAGTAGCCTATTCTGTAATCCAGTTGCTCTTATTAGCAACAGGACTTCTGCATTCTCCTCCAGTCTCCTGAAACAGCATCCTGCATTCTCATTCTAATTAGAGCCACTTGCTAGATCTGTAGGAAAAATAGATGTTTCATCATCTTTAAATATAGTCCCAGAGCTGCTTTCCATCTACATTCCCTCTCTTACTCTCTGAGATACCACCTTTGTATGATTTGGTATTAATAGATCCGTATGTACAATAACAAAGGACCTTTAAAATATCACAAATTTTTTAATATATCCCTCTTACAGCCAAGCGCTGTCGGAGAAAACACAGTGGATAAGTGGGAAATGCTGAAAGTAAAATACAGAGTCCAACTTGGGTAAAAAAGATGACTACTCAGTTTTATATGTACACTGGAATGAAACACCACCAAAATACTTCATTTTGGAGAGGAGTGGTGAGCTCAGCTTTAAAAGAGGATGAAAAGAGATATCTAGATCCTTAGTCTAGAGAACAGATCTTCAGGGTCTGCTTCTCACTGGAGTATTACAAACACGAAGGAAGCATTTAGCCCAGATTTTATGACATCTGCTCAAGAAAATGTCCTTTGATAAGGGACTCAGAGAGATTGCCCAGTATTGCAAACACATACCAATCCTGCCAACATTCAGCATTTAATCTTTTCTGACATAGGGCAGCACAGGATAGCTATCCCTGGAGATGCTGTTCTCACCAGGCATCTCTTCTGGTATAGCAGGTGTGTGCAACCACCAGTGTTGTTTAGATCAACTTGCCATATGTAGCACAAGGTTCGGGAGAGCCTCAAGCACCTCAAGTGTTGGCTGCTGAATAATGTGCCGTAAGTACAAGAGCACCACCTTGCGATACCTGAACCACAGCATGCCAAATGGAGAGGAGTGGCAGAGTGAGCTAATTCCTGCCCATCCCTGAGAGAGTCCTGTGTCCTTGTCACTCAGACCTGGATGTGCTCCCTTTTAATTGCTTACTGCCTTAGCAATATGAAAGATCAGTGAGAAAAATGAGGAATAATGTACCACTCATATTTGAGCAGGTGAAAGACATAGCACAACTAATATTTCCTGGTGTGCATGTCTGGAAGCAGAACAACTTCAAGTAATGTTATACATCCATCCAAAAGGATGTGGTGTTAGTAGTAATAAATCACCTGGCTACAGCTATAGCCACCAACCAAATGCCCATATAAAAATCAGCATATAGGATTTATTAAATTGGACTGCTGTAAACCAGGTAAAACCTTAGGCTAGGACAATGGATTCACTTTTCTGGGTTTTCTAGTATAAGACTGGATAGTCAGTCCTGCACTGCATAGCTGATCAGCCTTTGTTTTTTGCTCTGTCTTCAGTAGGACCATTAAACTGGCAGCCACAACATAAAGTTCCAGGTCTTAATGAAAAATTCACTTAAGACAAAAAAGAAAGCTACTTTCCAAGTTTTTTAAATGAGAACATTCATTCAGAGCTGCCGTTCATGTTACAGTGAAATTCCCATTGCTGGGGGGAATAGGAAAAAAAAAGCTCGTAGGAGCTGAGGGTGTTTGTCTGGCAAATAAGGCATAAAAGTCATAAATAAAATGCAAAACAGTGCCTAGGTGCTATCTGAGATAATATTCTGAGATAACAGAGATCTGGTCTCAGAATGTTGTTTGCAAAAGAAACAGGTTAGCAAAGAAACTTAGAGACATTCTGAGATACTGGCTTAAAATTTTAATGTTCGACATACAGCTCAAATCAATGCAAGCGTTGGAAGTGCTGGATGAATTTAAATCTTGTTCGGGTAATTATGTTAGGAATATGAAGCAATATAGAAATTTTTAAAACATCACCTACTAATTTACATAGCAAAATGAGAAACCATTTGAAACCTTGCCATGTTTTTGAAACAAGACATTTTTATAAATTAAAATAATTTAGGAAAAGATTCCAAAAGCCTTTAGGTACCTATGGCATAGCTCGAGCACAGTTTAGATACCTGCATTCAGGTGAGTGAGTCACAAAAATTCTGCCTGTGGCATGCATACCTGAAAGGCACCTAAGCTGTCATCAGTGAAGTTATTTAGGCACCTAAAGTACTCCTAATGCATATTCCCAGAGGCCTTCTTATCTTGGATGAGATGAGTGTCTCAGCAGATATTTTGTTTCACTGTGTGTTTAGGCATTCTCAAACTAATTGTTCAGATACCTAAAATCCTTTGTAGATCAGGGATGTTTACAGCATGCCTAGTGTGTACCCAGGATCTTCCTAGGAGTAACTTGTACCCCTTATCCCTCATCTTTTCCATGTTCCTTCTTGTAGAAAGAAGCCTTCCCTCAGCTCTATAGGATAGTTAGGTGAGTAAATCAGGATTGCAAATTACTGCCTCTGAACCGGCCATTGGAAAGTCAGGTTGGATGTCATCAGGCTTGGGTCCCTTGTATCTGGGCCTTTATGACTTTTCATCCTAATATATGTAATTGGAAATCCAGGGTCTGGCAGCCACTTTTCCAGCAATGCTAAGTAAAGAAAAGACTGTCTTTGTACTGCCATTCATTCTCTGAGAGAGTTTTGGAGGCCTTGCAAATCATCAATATGCATGAAATTTTGTGATCAAAGGAATAATCTGAAACTATGAGTCCTTATTTTCCTAAAAAAGAACAACTTTTGAAGGACACACCTTATAAGAATAAAAGACCTTAAATAAAGCACCCTAGATCATAGCTGTCTTACCAAGGATTCCCACTCCTATACTGAAAACGTCATTATGGGTGTCAAATCATTGCTAGGATGTTTTTACACACTGGATAGAATGGCAATATTCTCTGTAAATGAGAAACATTGTAATTATGGATCACCATTGCAACAGGCAATACAGCAACCCGGGCTACAGTGAAAACAAACCTTGTGGCACACCTTTGTGTGTATCTTGGCACTATGGCTGGGAAGGACCAAGCAGGCTTCCCACCCTGCAGACCCATAGTATGGGATATAAGTGGCTAATGGAGGAAAAAAAAGGCAGTTTGCATCTGGTATCTGACCACCTTAGGGCTGAAGCTTTTCTCCTTTTCATAATTAACATAGAAGCTACTAGAAGAACACAACGCAGAAATGAGATTAAAAATAGCATAACCATAACAAACATATACAGAAATGTGATTAAAAATAACATATCCATAACAGAGAATTTAAACAAGTTTTTAATGCTGTGAATAAACATGCTCATGTTAGTTGGCCAAATATTTCCTTTGCATGAAGACACCGGAGAAAGATTGTGCCTCAAAACATAAACTACAGAAAATGTTCATCTTTTAAAGGCAAGAAGAGAGACAGTAAAATGAAGGTCCTTATTTCTTTAGGTATCTACTTTAATGGTGCTGTTCCCTCTTTGCACTTTTTCTCACTGTTTGTTTTGGCTTATTTCCCCACTACATGCCTGCATACAGGAACTCAGAACCACCACAGCGGCAGATGTCCAGCAGTAGCCTCCTGCACACTCTCTCAAAGCCCACAGTCCCAGATGATCCTCTCAGTGGCGTCTAGGCACTGCTGTGTCCGCCTGAAAAATGGCTTTAAGTTCAGGGACAGAGGTCAAAGTTAAAGTTATAGTTGAAAGTTGCAGCTTCCACCAGTACTTCAAATGCCTACTACAAAATTGTAACTGTGAATATCTCCCTCCCAGTGGCAGTTTCAAGAGCTCTTAGGGCTCCTAACACAAATATTTAGTAATAACCCACCAGAAATGTCAAAGTCAGGAAGTAAAATGCTACACCCACAGTTTTTGTGCATTATATTTCATTGAAGCATTACAAAACAGAAAATAGCCTCCGGAAAGTTCATTTAGCCAGTTAAAGAAAGATGTGATTTTTTTTTGTTTAGTATGATGCTTGCTTATGTATGCATCCATTTTCTTTGCCTGGCCTTTTCCAGACCAGTGTTTGTTGTTCAGAAAAACAGGCTGTCTTTAATTCACGCTGGATTTCCACCCCGCATCACTGGATTTTGCATACATGGATCAAGAAATAAAAGATGTTGATAACATCCTGAAATCTGCTTGGTTTTGCCATTAGTGTTAGCTTCGATAATTACTGTGTTAAAGAAAACAGAGCGAGTTGAGTTTGGGAAGTTTTTCTTGCAGTATTTATTACCATTCACAGTTTTGAGACAAACTAGACTGCTATATGTCCCTAATTATCCTCTCATGTTGATTTCTCTCCTTTAGCAACTGATGCTACATTTAATTTCTTTTTTTTAAAAGTGAAATTGAGAGCTAAGAAATGCTAGCAGTATCTATACAGGCTCTCTCAGTCTGATAAGGCTTGAACAGATGTACAATTCATGAACTGAAAGTACATGATATAACAACTCAACTATTTATTGACTTGAAGCAACGCTTGTTGCTAACAATAGCCTATTCAGACCATATTTATCTCCTGGTAAATACACCAAACAGATGAACCCAATTTAGTTCTTATCACAGATGGAAAACATTTTCTGGTTTATTCTTCAGATAATTTTGAGCTTAAAGTTTTGCTTTTAAAATACTTCTGCAGCTTTTCTTAGAGAAGGATATTCCTGAGCTACAGAAAAAACTCTACACCAATTCATACACTCCATCAGATTGCTCATTTCAAGGTTATAACAAAGTTCATCCCAAAATGATGTCAACAATTTATGGCAGTAAACATCTGTGTTCCTAATACACTGAGTAGTTCATAATGCACATGACTCATATTTAAATCATTCATTCCAAGTATTTGAGTTATCATGTGAAAAACAATGGAAGAATGGAACAAAATTACGGCAGTGTTTTAGGGGAAAATCGAATTTGAAAAGCTGTGGTATTCTGAATAATCTCATAATCATTTAAAATGATTTGTGGCAACAGAAGAAAGCAGTAAGCGGGCATCATGTTGTAAACCAGGCTGTAATCCACGTCAGATTCTCAGTTATGGTAGAGAAACGTGTATATTTAAATATGAGCAACACATGAATATGTATATTGAAAAACATACAGAGAATTAATGAAAACAAGCTTAAGTCAATACTGATACAAATTCTGACCTCCTGACTTCACTAGCAAAACTGGAACAA
>JASSUY010040546.1:0-27305 GCA_032466535.1 Forpus xanthops | reverse complement strand
GCTGAAAATCCAAAACACAGTGCTACACCAGCTACTGCTTAAAGAAAAATGACTGCTGCTGCTAAACCCATGACAAGCAAATAACACATTCAAAGAGATATTAAACAAACTGATGGACAACCAGGTTAAATAGCAAGTACTAAAGGGAATATGCATGGACATATCCTCTTGTCTCTCATCCACTGATTGTGAATGGTAGAGGAGCATACTATAGCATAATGAGCAAGATAATTTATGGGTCAATTCTGATCAAAGAACATGTTTCTTTGAGTTATTTCACAGATAAAACAGGGGACACATTAGTGCCATGACAAGTCTTAATTATGAAGAAGTTTTATATAAGTATTTATGTTTCTGGTTCAAAAAATCAGATATTCACTTCAGGAAATGCAGTAAAGATGAACTTAAGTCATTATAAGCAGACTTAAGATGTTTTGTTCTATTTTTATGCTATTAATATGACAAATAGCTAAATATTACATTTATTAAATATATTAAAAAAAATATGCATCCTCTTTTTGACTATAATTTTGCCCTTTCATATTAATTTTCCATTTTTTATATTCACAGTATATTAAAATATGATTCTTAATCTGTAACATTTAAACCAGATATTGTGGAATATTTCAGGAAGTTTATCTGAAATTCATGATTGCAAATTCTTTTTCTCTAGGACCCTGCTTCTAAAGGTTATATTCAGAGACCTAAAAAACCAGAATTATATTGTCCAATAAAGATAACTGGAATGTTTAAAGTTAATTTGAAAAGTTTATAGAAAATCCACATTCTTGTTATTTATAGAAAATATTTGACTAATACCAGGCAACAATATTGAGGACACAGTCACAGTTCAAAACCAGTAAAAAGTACCATTATTTTTCTCCAATTTATCATGGATTGTGAAATTACTTCTAAACTTCTTGTATTAACAGAGGTTTAAATAGAGGAAACTGACACTGTCTATTAAAAGTGGGACCTACTTAATTTTAATTCACAACTAAAAATATTCTACATACAAGATAGGGTTTCTAATAACACAAGAAGAATATTATCTAAAATCTCCAATACTACTCAGCACCAACATCTCAAAAAAATAAGGTATGTTAAGCAGCTTGTGAGAAGGTGTGATAATGCAAAATTTAAAACAAAAACGTAAGATAAATGCACTTCTTTACTTTTCTGTAATGCTACTGTAAATCAAGCTTGGTTTTTTGCTTACTTAATTCTTACTTCAGGATGCGTTAATTCTTTGGTGCCCTCAAACAGTCCTATCTAGACAGCCTCACTAGAACCCCTACACAGAAATATCCACAGGAAGAGTCTTGACTTAGTAATTAGGCTGATGTTTAGTGGGTTAGCATCTCATAAGATGTCACAGTGATCAGTAATAGGCTCAGACTAATAGCTTCGTCCATATTCTGTAAGAAAAGACAAAGCTGCATGCTTGTAAGTTCACAGATAAGAGTAATTTGTGAAGACATGATCATGGCCAGTAACAGAAAAATTATGTCAAGTTTAGATACCTTTTTTGAGAAGTTAGGTAGGTAATCTTGCAGAGATTGGCACACAAAGAACTCTAATCAAGTTGTAGATTGTGTTAGAAATTTATTCGTGTGATCAAGTTTTCTTCTAAACACAAGGAACAGCTTTACAGACAGCAGCTAATGTGTGGCAGACTGATGAAAAATTAGGAAGTGTGCCTGCAGCTGAAAGTTTTAGTCTTTGTATTTGATGATACTTTTGGGTTCATTTTTTAACTATGCTGCAGAAGGATGAAGTCACATTTTTCTGAAATTTCCCATACATACATTAAGACACATGAACAAAAGGATGAGGTTCCAGCTTTGCCACTCTGTCACTCCCTCAGTGAGACAAGATCACCGAGCAGTAAAATACTTAGAATTAAGACCCTTTCATCTCTTGCTAGAGATCTGCATGGCAAAGTTTTCATTAGTGCTGGTACTTGGACCACCGTGGGTCTTTCAAAGATTGCATGAAACCTTAAATCCCTTGGCTAGAGAACAGATTTTCTTCCTGATTTTGTATACATAATGAATCTCTCTAACAGATGCAACTGAGAGACTCACTCAGAATAGCTGTCATTCAAGATACTTTATCTCAAGAACCAAAAACATGGGTTTACAAGTTTGACCTGGTCAGTGCAAGGACTTGTGGTATTTATACACATGCTGTTGTCTCTGGCTACTAAATAATACAGGTTAGAATGGCAGAAACCTCCAACATCAGCACAGTTTCACAGAATCACCAATTTTTAAAACTTAAAATGTTTCATCTAACTTTTAAAAGCAGCTCTAAACATACCACTATAAGAAAATATATAAAAAAATGCAATAAGCACATATCCGGTATCACTTAAAGCAAGAAATAAAATGGAGTTATTCAGCACAATTAGGAAAAAGTGTTATGTGAGGAGAAACAATGCATCAAGGTGAGCAAGTGATATGCACACAAAAGGCTTTTGTGGAGTTACTTTTAAAATGGAGTTTTTGCATGCACTTTGGAGGAAGCTGTGCCACTTGTTAAAATGTACTCTTTGGGTTAGTCATATCTTAGGAGTTAATAGGGAATTAATCTTCTGTACACCAGGGGAAAGTGGTTTGATCGATACCGAAAGTATAACTTTCACTAAGGCAACGCATCTAATAAGTACATCTTGAATAAAATTCCTTCATGTACTGACTCACTTTTCTTAAAACATGAAACCAATAAGCATTAGAATCCGTGTGGAGGGAGAGTGATCTCAGCAACACTTTTGACTTGCCTAACCAAAGTGTATCCATCTATACATCCACAGATACGCAATAAGCACATCTAATACATTATTAACACAAAGTAAAAATAATAATGGATCAAGAATTAATCTTTCATGAGCAATATGAAGGTCTGGTGTTATGCCTATACCAAAAAAAAAAAAAAAAGAAAAAACAAACCCCACATTTATTAACAGAGATCACCTCCTCAAGCAAACAACTAGGAAAAAAAATCATTGTGCAATTTGAAGCTACTTCACTGTGAGAGTAAATGCAGAAAATAATATCGAATTGTTATGATTTTTACAGGATTAAATTTATTGAAGCATTCTAAGAAGGGAGTTATTAGATCTATAAATTATGATGCAAGTCTAAAGATCTCTTTTGATTAATTCTCCCATTTGTCTTTTATTTTTAATAGCTGGACAGGGTCTTAAGTTTGAGTAACAGGCTGGCAGTAAAAATCGTGCTTTATTTAGCATATCTAAATTCACTTTACAAATGTATAGGTAAGTTATTCCCCAAGTTATCCAGCAATTGAAGAAGCTACTCCATCAATCTATTTACAAGAGGGCCTCAACTTGTTCTAGTAAAGTGTATCACCCTCTGATACACCTTCTGTACTCTGCAATGACCACAGAAAGGAAAGATGTGTAAATGTTGGAAGTTACTTAGAGGTTTCCAAATCAGAAAGACAAAAAAATTCAAGATTTTTAAGCTCCTACCTTACTTTCACAACTTGTGAAACTATTTCAACTAATGCAAATTGTTTTGGTGGGACTAATTTAGTACAGGCAGGTGATTTGCTCTTCATTTTCTCATGTATATGTTTAGGAACAGAGATAGCTAAGAAGAAGCCATACAGTCAGATTGGAAGGTCACTTCAGCCTGCCTTATCAAGACTGAAACACTCTATGCTGTATGCTGCTTCCACTGAAGGAGGTGATGCTTCCCATATTTCAGAGAAAGAGCTTGGTATCTACCTGTTTTGTCATACCAAGTTGCAGTTTAAAAATACTGCTGTATGTACATTTCATTAAAAACATCTATTCTACTTTTAGTGTCTTTCTGACCTCCTGCATTACTCCAAATCATTCCAATGGAAACTTACCACTTCTGTCAGTCCTCTGACGCTGATAGTCAACTATTTCCAAAGGTTTACCAAGAAATTCTGCTCTGGATTCCTATACAATTTCATTCCCTCAATAATTCCTGTATGTATTCATTCTTGATGCAAACTGTCTGCCACTAAAAATATAGAAACAACATATGTGTTGCTAGCAGTAAAAAGACAGGGAAGCAAAAAAATATAGACACAAAATGGGCATGAGATTCACCTGTGCCTTGAGGTGCTTGAGAAAAAAAACAACAGGAAACAGTCTTGGAGACTGAAATTAAGGTCTGCAACCCCTCAGGGAGGAACAATTACTTTGGGACAACTGTGGTTCTTGCCCCTCTGTCTTCACCCTGTCTGTTGTATCAGGACAGCTCAAGTGCTCATTTTGCAGTCAGTGAAACAATAGATTGTACCCTGTGTCTTACATGAAACAATGAAATTGTTTAACTGAATGAGCTGAACTGTAAATTGTGGTGATTTATCTGCCTCTACATTAACAGCTAAGACAAGGCAGGAAACTGAAAAGAGGGTAAAGTGGACAATCAAAGAAAGGAACCACTATGGCTATCTGAAAAGGAAAGCTATTCATAGTCATGAATCAATGCCTATAGGTAGTGGGGACAAACACTGCCCTTAGAACACCTCAGACAGCTCAAATTTACTGTACAAAATAAGTTTTATTCCAAAGGAAAGGTAAGGATGTTTGAGGTGTGGGTGTGAATAAGATGACTGTTGCTAAGGCTTAACAAAGGCATATTTTTGGCAAAGTGTAATGGATGAAAAGAGACTTAAAACCAAATTATGTCCCAATTTGCCATTCCAGAGAAATCACAGCCAAGTTACTTCAGTGTCTTATTGTATTTCATTAAACCTTTTATTACATAATATTCATAATCTTTCATATTCCTGTTTGGGAAATGGGTAAGCAGAGGTTTTAAAAACAAACTCACATGTTTTGTAAACACTGACAACTACTGTAAGCATATAAGCATTACTTCTTGGGTGGGTGATTTATTTGTTTCCATGAGACAAATGATGCTATGCCATTTGTGATCCACTTCTTCAAACGTTTATATTCATTATTTAAATATTTGCATTCATCAAGATATATTAGCTCTTAAATGTTCAACCGTCCCAAACAAATTTCTATAACGCACTCCTGAGAAGGGCTGTGGTTGGATTGCACAGATGGGAGATGCCCAGACAGAGTCAAATCAGCTGCAATTCACACGCAACTCAGATCAGTTTTAATTCTGTGATTCTGTTACAGGGTAGGCAGGGAGGCTGTACTGCAATGGCAGATGTTAGCCAAATTAAATCAGGCAGGAAGAAGAAAGAACTTCCATTTACTCTTTTCGGTATATAGGCATTTGCCATGGCTCACAGGCCTGGGAAGGGCAGAATAGAGTAAAATAAGGCTAGGAACACCTGCCATTTAATAGTATGGGATTTTTTTTATCTGCAATGATATCAGGGGGTATCTGTCTGTACTGCAGGGACAGGTAAGGGAGCACTGGGATACTGTAAGTTAACAAGTTATAGAAAGGATGCAGAAACTAGAGCATGCAAATGTAAAGCATAATGCTGAGATACACTGTACATTGCATAGCATTATTTGTGGATGTCTACAGATAGCTACAGTCTGATAGAGTCTCAAAATCTGAATAAAACTAGATGAATAGTTTCATACTATCATAATATTCTGATAGACAAGTACAAAAAGTAGAAAGCAAAACTTACTACTAACTACATCTATGTACTTACATAGATGGAAACTAATAACAGCAGTCAAAATTATTTTTGTTTTTAAGCTGCAACTAGAAACAAAGAGAAAAACTAAATGTCAGAAGATTATTATCTTGGCAGTGCCACATCTAACAGTGTTTTCAAGCCCACAATCAGCTTCACTATCTTGTGCTGTGAAGAGCTTGGCTTGCCAAGTTGAGGTTAATACGTGCAATAAGTGATGCAATGCCCTTACTGCTCCTTTTTTCTCAGTAAACAGATGATAAATAGTAATTAGCATTCACTGATAACTCTGAGTGTGTCTCTTTAGATCCTGTATTCTCCATTAACTGATTTTTTTTTACTAATATAGAATTTTTAAACTAGTCTGTCAACGTAATGTGGTCTTGTTATTGCAGTACCTTAGCTTCAAGCCAGCTTTCCTGTTTTTTTAATCCTATTTTAGGCAAAGACTGAATTATGTAAGTAATGTAATCTTTATGCTTAATAATGAGCTGTATACACAGAACTTCACCTCTGTTGGAAAGCAAAGGACACTTAAAATTCAAAATTACTTTTAGAAAGCTACAGAAACTCGTATGTCTTTTTAAAAATGGGACTAAAGTAATTTTTCAATTGTCATACAATGAAAGCAATAATAATAATAATAATAAAGAGCCCTAAATCATTCTTTCAATGTTTACTGTGAAATGCTCTTTCTCACATCATGACAAAACCAATTTTAATGTAAATGCAGCCAGGTATAACCTAGCATTTAGAAACAGAAAATTATGAAGGCTGCGTCTCCACCTCACTTCAGCGTTATCAAGTGCAAGAGCCACTGAGAAGTTGGAAGATTGCAACAGGAAGAGAGGATGAAGAATTTTTGATAACTGCCAGAAGCATGTGCACTGTAGGAGAGATCAGGCTCCTGACCAAGTGTGCACTGAACATTCAAACCTCAGCAGTTTTTCTCCTCTCCTTGAGTGAACTAAATAACCTCTACTACTTGGAATGATAAGTGTTGAAAAGTGTGTTTACTTACACTCCAAATCCACTAAAATGTTAAATCTGCTGTTTCAAAGAGGATCATTTCCATGCTGATTACAGTTTCTTTAAATGCAAGTCCCAAACTTGCAAAAAAGGAGTCAACATCATTCACTGGCAGAAACTGATTGGGAACCCCTTCAGTGCCAGTATCACAACTTCTTTAATTTATTTCAAACACAACCTTTAAGAAGACATCTCAAGGCATCCGCCTGAAAATTATCCTTCCTCCTAAACCTGTGTGACTGTGAAAAATGCAGAAAACAACAGTGTTTCAGGACACTGATTTATAGGGGAGGTATAATTTTTATGTCTTTTATCAAATGAAAGTTTGATGTGAAAGACTGAAATGCAGCTTTGGGAATGGACTCAATGCTTCTTTAAACCAAATTCACAGACTATTGCGTTATAAAATCAGGTTTTAGTCCTGATTCATAAGGCCTAAGATATAATTGATTAACTTTTGCAGGAAAGAGAACTGAGCCAATGATCTAATCCCTAGGTCTTCCTCTAAAAAGAGAATGGCACCACCATGTTGTCAATGTTTCATTGCCCTTTAAAAGAAAGGTATGAGCCTTACTTCATTTTCAAGAGCAAAGCACAGATAACTCTTTCCAGGCAAAGTTTCTGACACTTCTGGTCCTCAGAAGTAATGTTTTAGGCAGAATTTACTATGCAGCACTGTTAACTTGCCATGCAACCTAATGAAAGGTTGGGTTCTTTTTTTGTTAATCTTGATCCCTACCACTCCCTATCCCTCACAAATTGTATAGTTCCCCTCACAGTACATTCCTCATTCTTAGGGCCAAGTGCCTAAAATTTGGTATTTACATACGTGGTGCAGCACATGTCTCATTCACACAATAGAAAAAGATGGCAATAACAGATGGTAATATTACCAATCTATAAACTGACACATGTGTATGCATAATACATCTGAAAAGGTTTTAGTGGCTCATCTTAGTTCACTTTACCCATCTTTATTCATTTGCATCCAGATTTACAAATGATGCTTTCCAGAACTGTGTAAATCCTGAAACTAAGAAGCTGCAGTTTCTGCCTTTGACCATTATTTCTGCATTATTTTACAGTATGAAATCAGAGCTTGACTTTATTAGATTCTGTCCTTTACCTCCCATCCCTCCTTCAGAGTGGGAGTGAGAGAGCAAGACATAATTAAAAAACCCTAGAAATCAAAAGCATAACATTTCTCTCAGTTGATTTTATGAATTTAGACTTTCCCAAGCAGAAAAATGCATCTTGAATTACAGCCAACATTTGTAATCTTAACTCATGTCCTAACTTAATTTTGCTTAAAGGTTCTAAATGCAGGTGTTTGGGTTTTTTTGTTTCTTTTTTTTTCCCTCTCCATTTTCCAAGTTGCCTGCTGTGTGCTTGTTGCATCAGACTAACTTTGCTGAGGTACTGAGTTCCATTACACTTGCACACACACACAAAGGCAAAGTATCACCTCATAAAACACTTCCAAGCTTCATCATCTGAGTAAAGATATGACAAGGCTGTTTATCAGTAGGTAATAAGACAGATAATTTAACTGTACAAGCTCTAATTGGTCTAATTCACTAACTGACCTCTCACCACTTGATTCACTAGTACAATTGAGCTCTGATAAAGCCTTTAATTGTAAATTGCACACAGCTGTGAGCTGCTTCTCACGCTGGCACAAAAACACTATCATCGACTGTTTCATCTCTGCGACCTGCTAATTTGGAGCATATGTAACTGTTTTTAATGCTGAAGGCTTGACATACCACAAACAGCAGATGTTGCAGCTGCCCCTGAGACGCTTTATTTAATTCAATTACGTCTTTTGGAGATATGTAAAAAAGCTAGGCGAGATGAGAGAGGGCAGGAGAATGTTAAAAATGGAGCCCCTGGTTGAGGCCCAGGTGGCTCGATAGGCAAATGATTGGGTGAATGTCTAAATGATCTTTTTAATTGAGTAGACTGACGGCTAATCAGGGTCATGAAGTGTTATCACACTGATGAGCTGAGTGGAGCCCTGGGCTGCTCTGCAATTAATGCTGCTTTTGTGAAAGGAGAAAAAAGAAGATAATGTATACCATCTGGCAATTGTTTATGATAAAAGCAGCAGTTTGCTACAAATTCAAGTTAAATGCTATTCATAACATTATTTCTTCTGCTGCTGTGGAGGGCAAGGACATAAAGACCAGGCCTTTGTCTGACTTCTCATTCTCTTTCAACAAGCAAAACATTCATTTGCTTCCACGTGTGTTGTTATTAATTATTCTCCTGCTTGCTAATGTATGGGCCAAATGATGCTCTCTTTGAATGCCATGAACAAGTCCAGCAATCTACATTTTGGGTGCTTCATGCCAAAGCATCCGATGAGGGAAAAACAAAGCTAAGGTCTCAACTTGCAGCTAAAAGCCAGGGAAAATAAGTCAGTTGTTTTTTTTAGTGGTAGGTTCCTGTCCCATCCTGTCCTGTTCCCTTTGTTTCATTCTGAAGAGCCTGACTCTTTGAAAAGCACATTTAAAGGCTCATGGTTTTGAGAAGGAGGGGGAAAATTGAAGTCTGTGAGTGCCCATGCAGAGAGATTTTGCCTGTTGGCCTGAGAAGGCTGGGTTTTTAAAAAGAGAAAAACATTCAACCAGTAAGTCTGGGATGTTCTTGGGACTTGACTGCAGCAAGGTATGGAGAAGCAGACAAATACTGATGACAGCATAACACTGAACTAAAAATTAGCATCCTTGCAAGCAGAATACTATTCTGTTATTAGGTGGGATGACATGACAAGTGAAAAGAAAAAAGATAAAATCCTGCCACTCGTTCCTAGGTTTTAAATCAGTTGCAAGCTGGAAATACTACTGCTGGGGAGCCTGCTGAAAAAGGACATCAGTCACTCAAGTTGGGGAAAATTTAACAGGATATAGTGTCACTTCTTACAAATACCCAGAGAAAAGAAGGTGAAGCTTTGGCTTAGAATTTAGATGTTAAGAGCTTATTTATTGCTTACAGATTAGTTCTGAAAATCAGGAAATTCAGATCCTTTTCCCAGCTGTGTCACAAACGTATGTCCTTAAGAGAGTTTCTTACCTTATGCGCTTTGTCTAACAGAGATCTAAAACAATACTTTAAAACCAGCAGTTAAGTTAAAGTTTTGACTCCTTTTTGCTTCAAAATTTAAAGGGCTAGAAACAGGGGCCGTGCTCTGCTAGGAAGGATGCAAAGTTTCTTTAATTCTTGGGGGACCTGGCAGTACAGTTTGTGTATTAATGCTTTAATTGTGGTTTATGCTTCTTTACCTTGGGGCTGAGTTTAAACATTTCTATCACATATGTCTTCAAAGGAAGATGTTGCTGGACTGTACAGTAGTAAAAGGAGGCATAGCCTCAGAAGCAAAGGACATGTCAGTGTCAGCTTAGATCTTAAGACTTTTCTTAGTTTTGTGCCCTGTGAAGTACAGATGAATACAGCAATTGTTACCTGTTATTACTTGTTATTTTTTTGTCCTCACTAACTACTATATACTGCAGATACAATATAATGTTTGCAGACATCATGTGTTGACATCAACATATAGAAGGCAAGAATATGCTGCTTTATGGATTTCACTGTGCAGTTCTCATGCTTAAGCCGTGTTTTCAATCAAACCTTTAGCTATGGTTAACAAGCCTGTGTTATAAATATACTTTGCAGACTCCTTATCATTTTTCCACCTTGTCCCTGCTATTCCAGGTACTGTAATGTTCAGAGCAGCTGAAGAACATTTAAGAGAAGTTTTACAAGATTCATTAAATTTTCTTTCTCTGAACCAGGAGAACAACAACAGTAAAAATTCATTAAAAAAGTAGAATTAAAGAGTAGGGAGTAGGAAAAGAAAATCAGATTAGGAAGGCACAGTTCACAGCAGGATCTTTTTCTATGCCCCTAAAGAAAACCTCAGCTATTGCTGATCTGTCTGATACGGTGCACACAGCACAATGATGCTACCCCAAACTAGCACAGGTATGAAAGAGAGTGGCAGTGCTTGTAATCTGATATATCACAGTCGTCAGCACAGGTAAATCATGTAGTTCCAGCAGCAAGCTGATACAGCCATATTGCTTCCAGATTTTGATGAGGCTTTTCCTGTGTCATCCATTAAACTCTGAATTGTAGATATAAGTTGAAATAGTTCTCAAATACTTAGTAAAATAAAGGCACATCAAGTGTTGATTCCACTTGATGTTGAGAGGTCCCCAGACTCAGTTCATGAATTTAAATGTCCTAAATGAGACAGCTGAATATAATGTCAGTGCATATGTGAGTTTCTCCCTGGTCAGAAAACCTTGCTTTAATATAACATATCATGTACCATGTACATACCATGGCACATACCATCTTGAAAAAAAAGTTTCATTTTCAACAAACTGGCATCTTCTGAGATAAATATTCTTAAGAAAATTCCCAACTATGTCTCTTCAACAACAGCTGTTCTCAAGGCTACTGCATCACCACTGCAGTGGTAGATATAATAGGTTGATTTGTTTTAATTGTAATGGGCAATTGCCCTGCTTTATTTTTTCAATAAGGGCAGAAAGAGAAAATACTGGGAAAATATCCTGTGATAATACGTTGTGAGTTGTGCTTTGAAGAAGTGCCTGCTGAGGGTGTTTTGACAGTACAGGTAGTTATCAGATACTGTAGCAGGCAGCTCTATTAGATAAGACTATGGAGTCAGAAATGTTGCTAGTAATACTGTGCTCTAGAAGATAACTCAAAATATTACTTAAGCTAGGCTTTGCGACAGTTTGAAATCACTGCATTAAGCTCAGAATTATGGATGAATGTTGTTTTATTTTAGTTTAATAAAGGTGTCTCACTCTTTCTCTTAGACTAGCATTAGATACAATAAAAAGGAAACATTCTTTCCAAGATTTAATATGCTATTTGATTTCTCTTCTGTAATCACAGTTTCCTATTCCCTCTCAGATGTTTCAGATGCAGACTAATGTAAATTCTTCACACATAAAAAGGAATTTGTGGTAACACTTCTACTTATTTCAGAAAGAGTTGAAGAATCCTATATTTTATATACATATAATGAGACAGCATATAAATTCTTCTCTTTTAATATTGCTACAGTGTGACAGAACTTTTCTCAGGATGATTGGGACTTCATAAATTACTGATTTGCATTTTGATTACTGGACTTAAAACCAACATAATTATTAGAGAACCAGACAATGTGTTTCACAGAATCACAGAATCACAATATCACAGAATGGTTAGTGTTGAAAGGGACCTTAAAGATCATATGGTTTCAATCCCCCCTGCCATGAACATGATCACCTCTCACTAGACCAGGTTGCTCAAAGGCCCATATTCAACCTGGCTTTGAACACTGCCAGGGATAGGGTATTCACAGCTTCTCTGGGCAATCTGTTCCAGTGTCTCACCAGCCTCACAGTGAAGACCTCCTTCTGTATATCTAAGTCTACCTCTTTCAAACTAAAGCCATTAGCCCTTGTTCTATCACTAATTGCTCTTATAAAAAATCCCCCTCCAGATTTCTTGTTTCAGCTCAAACTAAAAAAAAAAAAAAGGGTAGAATGACTGCGTTGGCACTCTGAGCAGTGCACTAAAAGTATAAACCTGAAATCCAGGTCCTGCACCCAGCAGTGTTTAAATACTTTGTAAAAATATTTAAATACAAGAGATTGAGATAGCTATCATGAAATATTCTCTTCCAAAATGATGGTTGAGTCCTGTTTTGACCAAATAGAAGTATTATTACTCCTCCTTTCTTTATCTCAGCTAATTAGTAAATATTTTGACTACTGGACTAAAAAGTTTTACAGTAAAAATTATCTACTTTTCACTTACGTTCCTATTACAAGGTCGTCATCTATGACATTGTTATCTTAAAAGTGCTCTTAAGATGTTCTGCCACATAGACTCAGCTTCATCATTCTACAAGTATGTCTGCTGGAGAGGAATGCAAAAATCTTATCCAGGCAGTTAAATCATTACATATTTTATCAAGAAAAATCTGAATACAGATTTACAGGATTTTAGGGTTTCAGTGCTGCTCCTAATGTTGCTTCTTTGAAGGCAAACATGTTAAGCATTTATAAAGATCATAGCTTGGCACAAAGACAGAGTCTTTGAAGAAAAAAGGATCTGAAAAGTAATGCTGATTTGCTTTTTGTTCAAAATTCAGTATGGAGTCCATTCTGCTCCATCCACAGGCTTCCCATGTGATCCTAATGAGGCAGTATAAATAAATAGCAGACAGGCTTCTGGTAAGAGTTTTGGAACTTCCCTGAATGGGCTTGATATACTCTGTATATGGTTGGGGGAGAGAACAGAATAACATTTACAATCTACAGAACTGTCCTGTGGATTCATCAAACTCACAGTTCTGGCTCAAGGACAGAAGAAAAGGAAGGACCTCTTTCAGGTTCAGTGTTACCAACAGTCGTCTATTCTTTCCAAGTAATGGTGTAACTGAGATTCTGATCCTAGAACTACCGCTGCTAGGCTATAGGTAATGCCAGATCATATCAGTAAGCCATTTCAGCACCAAAGTATTCTTACATAAGGGACTGAATTCCAGGGGCACAGTATAAAATGCATGTGAAACCCTACTAAATACAGTTTCTTCCTTAGATAAAAGCACAGGTATGATATGTAAGGTAGATTTACATTTCTATCCCTCTGAATAAGGGAGTAACAAAACCCACATCCTTTTCCATGTTTTCTTCCATATTTATCTAGAAAAGTCAACATTCAAAGGGAACAGTAATGAGAAATGGGTGAAAATTTATTCAGTTTTCAGGCATCTAACTTATTTTGTGTGAATAATATTCTAAAAATGCCTATGCCCCTCTTTTTAGTGTAGACACCTAACTTTAGCTTCCTTTAGGCTTCTAATTAGGGTGTTATTCAGAACAACTACATTAGATTACATATATATTCCTCATGGGCTCAAAACCCAAAAGGTAACTTTGAAAAACTTTGTTTGCTAAGTTTATATATCCATTGAAGGAATCTAACTTGGGTGCAAAAAGGCCAATTATGTTTTGCATTGCATTGTAAAACTTAAAAATAAATCCGTGAATAAAAATATCCAAATATAAACACAGATTGATATAACTCAGAACATCCTAATCGCTCTTGGAAACATGAGTCATATGAGTACATATAAACAGTGTCATAGTGACAAAAAACACCCCTGGATCCTGGAGTTTTCTCCTGAGTGTAAGTTTATGCTAAAATAGAAGGGAACTATTTTCAATAGCATAACAGATAGTTAGATGTCTAACTCCAGACAATGTCAGCACCTGAGATGGTATATTATATTGAAACATTGAGAAGATTTCCAAAGCCTCTAAAAAGAGAGAGGCAGAATTCAACGACTGATAGCTAAGTGTGTTTTTACAACCTATGGAAGACGATTTAAGGCTGCTATTAACCTTAAGTTACTTTTGTAGTTGAAGAAAGCAAAGTAGAAGGTGCACATTGTAGTGATGGTTTATATTTAGAAGTCAAAATTTCTGATGTCTCTTGGCCTAAGTTAATTCTTCAGAGAGGCTATTAAGTATGGGTTAGATATACTAATTAAATACAAAGCATGTGTAATACCTATAAGATATACTTGAAGCTTTTTGTTATTTCAAAATAACGAGGAAACAGCTATGTAAATACTTTGAATTTATTCCTTAGAAATCAAGGTTCTCAACACAGTTGTATGGCATTTTCTTCAATTCAAAGCAAATGCGGTTTCTAAATCACTTAGAAAAAAAGCAGAGGGGTTAGAATTAGATTATTTTAAGGTACTTTCCAACCCTAAACGTTCTATGTTTCTATGAAAATGCTGATAGGTATGTACTGAGAAACTCCTAGCCTGTTTCTGTGTCTACCCTCAATTCTCAGGTACACTGAAAATTTCTCAGAAGTTCCTGTTTACATTTTTGTGTGTCGCACTGTTTAAAATGGCCATTATTATGTCCTGAAAAAAAAAAAACAGCTGTTAAAAATTTTCCTTTTCCTTTTTACTCTATTCTGCAAAACATGACAAAACTCAGATTATCACTACTTTGCAAGACATCTCTCTCCTCATAATACGAATGAAGTTGAAATGTTTCTCCTCACTATTCTCAAAACATGCCTATTCATTTTCAGTTAAAATTGACATAAATTTTAGTTTCCTTCCATATTATTTTTAGGGGATTTTTTTTTTTTTAAGGAGAAAAGGCCAAAGAAGTATGAAAACATAATGTTTCATTTAACCCCAGATAATGTTTTTGCCCCTTTCCACTTTTCATTCATAACTGCAAGCTGACCGGAGCAAAAGAACAATCTGTTTTCCCATGGAACTTCACCCTAGGATCATTTGCATACAACACAGTATTTCAAACTGTTTACAATGAATGACAGTTCAGTTCTAAAAGGGCAAGTAAATTTTATGAAGTTCTCTTAATAAAATGGTTAAAAAGCTTCTTTTGCACTTCTACGTGCATTTGAAGTGACTGCTGTTTTGGCATCTCTGTTCTGCCTACTTTTAAATCCAAAATTCCATTTCATATACATTAGATGAAGCTCAGATACGGTTTACTTTACTTTCTTATAATTTACCAGACAGCTTGGGAAGATTTTATTAATACTGACTAGGAATAAAATTTTAATATAATAAAACACTGCAGTGCATATAAATAGAATGTGTATACTGCTAACAAGATGTGGGAAGTAACACAGGACTTGATTCTAGTTTACCCTATCATATAAGACCCCCTAGCCATGTGTTCTTTTTCTAGGGGAGTCGATATTAGATTTCAGTAGCAGAAAGCAACACAAACTCATATTCATCTAGTCTGATGCTCCTTGGAAAATGAGTATAATCAAGGTCTTTAGGGTCTTTGGGGAGGCAGTTTTCATGGGTCATTTCTTAAAGGGACAACTGGTGGAGGTTACACAAGATGAGGTTCTGCAGGGTCCACTATATATATATCCAATATTTTAGGGGGCAATCAACCCTAAAGCCTGTTCTTCAACTGCAGGATTTCTTGGCCAAAGGAATCCAAGAAAAACCCACATTCACACATAGATTTATGTACAGACCAAAGCAATTTAAATAATATTTTAAAAAATAGCTAAACAAAACAAGTGAACTGCTAATGGTAAACAATTTCAGTGAGTCTCTTCTTATATATGCAGTACTCAGTTCTGTGTAAGGTTAACAACAAAGGGCTGTGCAGCATGCCATGCTCTGCCATCTTGCAAAGGTCACTGTTGTGGAAACAGCTCTGTTTCTTTGCCTTAACCACCCATTTGGCATAGGATTGGCTGGCCGCCTTCCTCTTGCCCTAGTCATCTTGCAGTCTGGGGATGCATGATTTGCGGTGTTGAGGGAGAGAGCTTATGCTAATGAGCCCTCCTTTATCATGTGGCTCTTTATGCCTAATTCATCAGGCACTTTAGAGAGCGATCAACTCATCAACAGTGCGCAGTGAATTTTTTAGCTCAAGGCCGGTATATGCTCCCTTTCTGTGCACCATTGTGGTTAAAGAGACTGAGGAGGTGAAGTATATACTGACAGATGAAACGTTATCAGCTCATTTGCCCACTGATACACTGCCTGCCGGAGTCTTTTTCCAATATTAGCAATATTGATATTAACATTACCAAATCAAACGAATACATTAAACAAATAAAATTAAAAAAAAAAGAGGAAATCTGAAATAACTTCATGTTTCTATAAGCATTTCTTGGAAAAATAATCTCTCCTGATGTACATATTTCAGTGTATTTAAGGTAAGAAGAGATTTCCTGAACCTTTCTTATTTTTCTGAACAGTTTTGAGTATGCTACCATTGTGATTGCACATGCATATACTTCTTGCTGCCCAGTACCTACCAGTTTGCTGTCTGCTGCGGTCTGATCCTCTGGGATTACTTGGGAAGAGACCCTCACCATCAGCAACAGACTGAAGGTGCTGCCAAATACACAGACACATGCACACATATACACAGAAAAAGAACAAATTTCCCCTCAATTCTCTACTTACTGACTTTAGATCTTACGTATTATCATTGTAACCCTTGAATCTTCACATTGAATTTTGGAGGATTAAACATTTAATTTGGTGATTCAGTATCTTTCCTGTCATAAGTAGCAAATTTTAGTAGCTATTCACTAGAAAAAGACATTAAAGCATAAAAGGATAATCAATATTACCAATATGTATTATGAAACTAATCTGATTGGGACGAAAAGCAATATATGCCTAGAAATAAATACAAATAAGAATGATCCCAGCTGTGTGTCTTCTAGACTCTTCAACTACTCAATGAAATACAGTAAGAAACTTTGGATTTACATTTGTTTTTTTCAGCTCAGCAAAATGTTTCTCAAAAAAATGGGAAAAGAAATAGGCTGAATTGATAATATTCCTGTCCTACAAAAAAGGAGCAAGCCCTCCCCATCTTTTACAAGACAACGTCAACTTTACCTGTATGAATTGCATCACATCCTTGATTCTGAAGTTTTTCTTGAAATGCTCATATTCGTTGTGAATATGAGATTAATATAGGTGAATATATTCTTTGTTGCTGTTGTGGCTTTCAAGCACAGTATGTCCACAGATCATTTGGAGAGGAGCTTTAGGATGACACTTCTCTCAGAATGCAGATCAACCTCTGATGCTCATACTTAAGCACTGATGGACAAGGGAAGGTTTGAAGTCAAAGATACTCCAAGTTTCCTCCTCCTACTTTCTTTCTTGATTCCAAAGGGTATTCGAAACTATGTGAAAGTGCTTATACTCAGATGGACAGGGCAATATTAAACCTGTCTGAGGTGGTTTTGTATATAAGGTATTTACATATAAACATATAAATACTTATGCATATATTTATATTTTTATATGTATATAATCATAGAATGGTTAGGGTTGGAGAGGACCTTAAGATCATCTAGTTCTAACCCCTCTGCCATAGACAGGAACACCTCACACTAGAACACATTACCAAAGGCTTTGTCCAAACTGGCTTTGAGCACTGACAAAAATGAAGCATTTACCATTTATTTGGGCAACCTGTTCAAGTGCCTCATCACCCTTACAATAAAAAAAAGCATCTTCCTTATATCTGACCTGTTTAAGTTTGAACTCATTACCTCTTGTCCTGTCATTACAACCCCTGATGAACAGTCACTATCCAGCATCCTTGTAGGACCACTTAGATGTTGGAAGGCTGCTATGTATATTTATGTGCGATTTGCAGCTTCCTATATGAAAATATTTAAACACCCTTCTGACACTAATGATTTCAAGAAGTTTTAACTTGCTAAAGCACCCAAAGACCAACCTGACAGAGAATCAAGTCCCAGTGATAAGGTCATTATCTGACTTTGATTTCTGAAGATGTATAACATGATCAGAGATGCTCACTGCCCTCCCAGAACTTCCACACAGGAGACTTTTGGGGTCTGGGTACACAAACTGACCAGCATATTTTTTCTACTTGAGCAGTGCCTGACTTTCCACTATGTCTGAAATTCATTATAGAGGCATGAAGATTTAATTGATACTGTTGTTGAAAGTTTCCCTGAAGTCAAGGCTTTGAGATCCTCTGTCAATTCTACAGGTTTACATTAAAAAAAAAAAGACAAATAACCAAACAAGCATGACCATAGTCCTCTGAAAACTGAAGATTCATAGTCCAGTTTTCATTTTGAAAGGGTTTGGATTTGAGGCAACATAAAAACAAGTGGTTTTCAAAATGTCTGTGCAAACCGAAATAAATAGTTTCTGTCAGATTGGAATTGGGACCTTCTGTTACTGTCCAGCATGACCTAGTATCTACTGATCTACATGAGCTTTGTTTGCTGGCTTTATTTTTTAAACTGAGGAGTTTAGATTATGCTGTGTTGTCTGCAATTTAAAAACCTTAATCACAGTTATAAATGCAGCAGTGTTCAGACAGGCATTTCTGAAGGAGAGAGATACAAGATACAAGAATACAGGGGCCTGAAAAGGAAATCTATGGCTAGTTTTATGTCTCACAAGACCTCTCAATATGTTCTTTAAAACTTTAAATAACTTTGTATAATTTTGTCTGCGGAAGATCCAAGCAGCAGCTTAACTGTTAGCAAAAGTTGACAAAAAAAGCATGTAAGTCTACTTGGCATCATTTCAGTTCTTTGCAAATCTATTACATGAAAAAAATCAGACTCCAGGGAGCTAAACTATTGTACCTGAACTGGAAGGTCTGACCCAGGTATGGATTGTACCCATTATGTAGAGACCATCAACTGACAAATATTTGAAAGTGTTCAGACTATCAACAAGAATAATAAGAATAAGAAAAAAAAAATCCATTGGCACAAGAACATACCATAAAACACATGAGATCTAACTAAGAAACTAGTGCTCATTCATCATGAACAGACATTTTCAAATGTCTTGTTATTTTCACTTTGTTTTATAACATCCTTAGTGGAATTCAAAAAAGCACCTGCCTCTCAGATAAATGCTTCTTTTAAAGAAAATCTAGGAAGTTATGCAATGATTCTAGGCATGTGATCTGGGAATTTGGAGTACTCTCAATACTCATTAAAGCTTGGGGGGGAAAAGGAGGGTTCTCTATTTTTTTAAGTTGTAAATGATGAAGATTGAATGTTTTTCAGACAATGGTGGCCATGTTTCCTACCTAAGACCTATCACAAGTGTAACAGGAGTGTTGCAAATGAAAACCAGATTTACCAGAGAGCTGGGTAGAATGTTGGCAAGAACCTGTGGATGTGGGCTAAGAAGGAAGGACCAATACTTTCCGTTTTGAAGATCAGGTTTTGGAAATTGAGCTCAGTCTGCTATAGAAGCTGCTTCATAGCTTTTACCAGAGGCTCACATGATTAACAGAATACACCTGCTTTTACTCCCATGCTGACTTAAACCAGGTGAATATCTGACCCATACATGGAGGTATTTTGCAATGTGTTTTGTGCCTACTTTGAACTTCTTTGTGCAACAATCAGTCAGGGTCATACTAAAACGAAATATCACTCTCCATTTCCTTCAATTCAGGGTGGAGCTAAAGAAGTCAGAGGAGTCTTTCCATTAACTTCAAGTAGAATATTTTTCAGCATTTTCCAGAACACCTCAGAGTTTGTATCATCGTGCATAAATAAAAAAAAAAAAAAATCTTTTTGATGATATTATCACCATTCTTAAAAATAATAGAAGAAAATGAATTTTTTGCAGCAAATATCTCCTTTGAATTTTGCCCTGTATAAGTTCCTTAGTTGCAGTTTAAAGCAGAGCCAGAGCTGTGTGCTTTCTCTGTGAGCACAGTATTAAGCACTACAAATGTTCAGCTTAGAACTGTCAAGCCACGCATAAAATATTGATACCTCACATTGGCAGGGTTAATACAGTGTTATTTTAATTGCAAACACACTGTGGGTGATTAGTCAAACTTGGTGTGTCTTGAATTTTAAGATAAAGATGCCTTCTGGCTGGACCTCCTATGCAATTAGCACTATGACCCTCATGTGCTCTTCACTGTTATTAATATGATTGGTCTAATATGAGTATTATATATCATTCATTAACCTGTTGTGAACCATCTTAGAAACCATCTTTGAATAATAGACTATATTCCTTTTCTAAATCCATTTACTAGCAGGGAGACTGAAAAGAATGAAGACAAGCTTTCTCCATTAGACTGCCTGGTACAGTGTTAAGCAATATATAGCGTATGAAATTATGAAAGAGCAAATTAAATAACAGGGCATATCTGGCTCATTAGTAATGGATGATCAGGTGCTCATTATGTTGAATTCCCACCCTGTTCAGAAGATGAATGCACATGCCAGAAGAGAAATATGCTAACTGACCCTGCCTGAAAATAAACTAATGCACATCTGGAAGTTCACTGTTTTGCCAGCTCATTACTGTTTATGCTGGCTTTTTTCTTCCTTTCTTCCTTTCTTTTTTCAAACCAAGCAGTCTGAACTTGAATCTTGTTATTAAAAGTGCATTTGCCCACACACGAGTTATTAAAAAATTGTGGACTGTTATTAACATTAGTTGAACAAATGAAAAAAAAAATTATTTTGATTTTGGAGGGTAAGTGTACCCTTTTGTGGGGCCAGATCTTCAGCTGATGGGAAACAAATACTCCACTAGCTTCAATGGAGTTATGTTTACATCAGCTGAGGAAAAAACCCTTTAAAAGAGCTTATCTACAATAAGCAAGATTGCATTGTTAACAGGAGCTAATCAGTTTTGCTGACTTTCCTGATTTAATATTTTGCCTTAATAACACTCTGAATTATTATCTTTATATTCATATGTGAAAGCTTTATAATAAAAAAAAATTATCCACCACCACATAGGTGGATCTGTCAGAATTCCTGGGTTCTGATGTGTGAGACACCATTTCTCTGATTTGAAGACAAGGGCAGTAGCACGATTGCCTAAGAAGGGTGTTGAAGCTGAGTAAGGTGAGCCCCGCCACAGAGGAATGCCCATGGACTTAAGCCACTGAAAGAGGAAGAGACAGGGTAGGATGAAGGATGCTGCCTGGTCTCTGTACCCCATTAGGAAAAATGCAATCCTGGTTTTGTGAAATTCCACATTCTCCCTTCTACTGCATGGGCAAGGGGTCAGCTGTGCTCTATGTGCTGGCATGGATCCTATTGGGAGCTGGGATGCTTCCCTGTGAATGTATGAAGTGTAGACGTGACAGCAGGAGAGGGATAGTCACCAACAGGTCCAGCTCTCAATGCCTGAAACTTGGAAGGCCAGTGTAAAAATAAAATAGTCTTTCTGCAAAGGAAAAAGATCAGTGTCTGTGTTTTAGAATCTACATTTGTTTGAAGACTCTAAGTGTGAGCCCCATTAACACAGGACAGAATTTGGTGTATTTTAAAGGGAATAAGCTTTTCTCAGGGAGTATGTGTTTATTCTAGATATTCCTGCTGGAAACAATAGGAGGCAGATTTACTGGTCCTTCTCTCTGACATTCAGCATGCTATTTCATTATGGCATCATATTTTAGATCGCATTTTCAAATTATTTGAATAAGAGTAGCTCAGGGTGATTGCCTTTGACAGCTGAAAAAGAAATACTTGTTAAAGAAGTGAACAGCATGTTGTCATCAAATAAGCCTTGTGGTCTTTTCATGGAGATTTCCAGGACCTCTTAGAAAGGCACACCTATTGGTTAAATTAAACATTGAATCATATGACTTTTGCAGAGGTCAGCTACTAATCACTTAATTCTTAATCATCTGCTAACAACCTGGAGATCAGTTCAATTGTTAGGAATTCTAGCAATACCAAAATTACCACTGTGTTGAATTATTAAAGATTTGTATCAAAGAATGAGCTTAAATTGCTTTGGTCTTGTGCAAAAATTCCTCTGATCTTCGGCAATCATAATTTATTTACAACTTCCATACGTTTCCCCTCTTTCACAAAGAAACAGGGTTTCTTAAGTATGGCCAGGAGGCGTTGAATTTTCATATGTAGTACTGTCTCTCAGTCAGAAAGATAGGGAAGAACTGCTGTCTTGAAGGTTCAGCAGCCATCTTTTCTGTGTGAAAGGCAGGTTATCTAAACATTCTTTTCCCCTGAGAGAGATATTCATAATATTTATTCTAAAATACAAATATTAGGGCTCTTTGCTCCATGTGAATTATCCTTAGGTATAGCAAACATAGTTCAGGTTAAAATAAAATCAAGGCATAGCAGCAGCTAATGTTTGCATTTATAAAAAGTACATGTGGACATTACTGCAGGAAAATGTCCCAGAATTTATTAAAAAGTCACTCTTTTAGCTGGATAAAGAACATTTTAGCATTTGGACTTCAACCCAAGTTGGCTGTAACTGTGTTTTGTGGGTTCCATAGAGTATCTCTCTGTTTAATGTGAGTACCTCCCCAAAAGTTGGGATTGGTTCATTTTGCAGAAGGCAGATTAATACTGAACGTCCCAGTTTATAAATTACAGAAGAGAGGATTTATATATATATTTTTTTTTTTAAATCAACTTTGATCTGTCAGCTAATGTCCTGACAATCCTTTAGAGTCAAAGAGTGATAGGATCATCCATTTGTCAGTGTTACTTGTCTGTTGGACATATAATTACTTGCAGCATCTGGTCAGCAATAGTGAAAACGGAATTGAGGAACAAAGGACATATTTGACAAATCATTATAGTTCATACTTAGAACTGAAACAAATTTTAAATGGTTCTTGATACTTCTTTATAAAGAAAGGTATGTAGAAATAAAAGCCTAATTTTTTTGTTTTAGATAATAGCTGACACTACATTGTTGCTTTGAACTGATGTCCTGTTGATAATCTATTGAATTTACGACAGATATGCACTAAGATCTGATTTTCTTCAGAAATGGGACATAGTAAATGTTCCAAGCCAAATGCTTGCCAAATTTTCATGCAACAGTTCTCAGTTCTGACAGGTTTTATTTAAAACTGCTTGCAGACAAGCAAATACAAGGAACATAACTTTTAGTTGCTATCTTTCAGTCTCTAGAGATCAATCTAGCTGGGAGTGGACAGAAAATCCTCAAAATGTGCCTATTATTTTTGTAATATCTAGACTACATTCAGATTCTCAGCAGGATTGATGTATCCATCATGAAAGGAAGAACCATTAGGGGACTCATCAGTTATTTACCGTGTATGCAACTATTAAACCAGACTCATACAAAATAGCGTCAGACTCTTCCTCAGACCTTTTACTAATTTTTTGATAGTTTTGGTTCTATAGTTAAATCCTATCTTCTCTCCGTGGTAGATTTTCCCCTACAGCCTAATTATATGTAAAAGTTGGTATTAATTACAACTTGTAATGCCCCCGGCCTTCTTAATTTTCACTTTACACCATTCTTTGGGCACAGATATCAAATAAAGCACATTCAGTTTACTCTCTCAAGCAGTCTTACCAAGGGTAAGTCAGCCCTGAAAGTATTCACCTAGTTCTTGGAGCAGAAATCCACTTCTCTGAATATTTGTTTTCCTGAAATCAACAAATCCTGGCATGGATGCACAATAAAGGCACATCATTAACAAGTAAAAGGCACTGCCTTCTAATAATTCCAGGCACCCAAGTAGTGTGCATCTCTATAACATACTTTCCCACTGAAGTTCTTTCCAAAAAGCTCAGTGCTAACCCAGTGTTACCCCAACTGAAATAGCAGCAATTAAATTTCCATTGCAAAGAAAGTATGGACAAAGCTGAACATTCTCATAAGAAATACACTGTTCAGGTGGGGAAACCAGCTCTGAACAGCTGAGAACTCTGTCAAATCAACATCAGTTCTCATCAGACCACTCCAAGGTGCTTCTCTTTGCAATAGCATAATACATTTCAATTTCTGTTGCTAGCAGTTTTCCATGCTTAAAAAAAAAATGCTACATGATTATTTTCTATCTCTAAAGACATTTTCCCCTCCCAACTAAAACCTAGCAAAATTAAATATACATAATAGCAAAATTAAACCAAAGTGCTAAACAGAAAATATACAGCAAAGATGTAGAGAGATTGCATTTAAAACCATCCCGTCCAAGTTAAAGACTTCAGAAAGTTAGGAATGAAAACTGAGGGTTACTATGAAAGCACTTTTGAAGTGTTATTCGTAATGGTTATTGCATTGTCCTACAGTACTCAATTATAAACCCACTTCTATGATTCCCTACCTTAAAACTCCATTGCATATTTAAATGTTCTTGTTCATGTATGCAAGAGGCAAAAATATTTTTTGTTTTTAAGTCCCTACAGGAGAATGACCTTCAGGAAGGTTGCTCCCTGAGATGCTGAAAGAAAATATGAGCACCTCTATCTCTTTATTAAAATATGCAGATAAATTCAGGTTTTTCCCTCTGTTCTCAAGAAATACACTTTTTAATATATGCTGTTATATGATTTCCTACAAAGAAGCATATTTTATTTTACAGTATGTAAATATGCTGCATTTATCAAAAGCAATCCTCATCAATTTTTCTTTTATTTGGGAAAATTAAAACATATTTTACAGCTAGCTGTGCAATATTATTGTATCTAATATGATTTCAGGTGAGGAAAACCAATGAATACAAGTTTGGAGGAAAGGTTTTGAAAAATGGTTCCACTCATATTTAGTGTATTGCTTTGTTTATAATCAAGGAAAGTACTCTGGTTAACTGAGAATAAAATTAGACCACCTCTGTCACTTCAAATAGGATAACCCTATTTGCAGTTTTCATCCAAACAGCCCAGAAATTTGAGGTATTTGATCAGAGTCTACTTTCGTATATGATGAAATATCATATGGCTGATACCCAATGAGAAGGAAGAGCAATAATTGGCATCATGGTAACCATGACGTGATCCTCCATTTACACAAAAAAGTTTAATGTCCTCAAGTGATACTAGCAGATCACCTGCAAGCTCAGCCAGCCATGGGACTCTTGTACATGGGTTGTGGTGAATTTTTGTGGGCTGTCATTTCTGTCTAAAGTAAAAATTGCTGTCCATTCTGAAACTCAGAGATAATGGCTTTGTTCTAAGTGTATGTAACAGTATTTGACTATAAAATAATGTATTCACATTGGCATACAAGAGAGATTATGTGGACTTAGTCAATTATCTGTGTTAGCAAAGGGACTGGCATGCAGATTAGGGTGAGGAAATATATTTAGGCTGAAGTCCAAGTTTTTCTGTGAGCCAGACATGTTAATTTCTGCCAATTTGAGCAAACCCCTCTAAAACTGTTTCATAATATGTGCTTTAGTCTAACCTCAATTATGAGCATTTTATATCAGAATAATTGAGGGAAAACTTTGGACCAGAGCTACAGCTTTTTTAACTTAATCCTTTGAGAGATCAAATCTTTGTGTCATGATGCATATGCCAACACTTTATTACTAAAGGTCACCTCTTTTTTCTGGAAAAAAACCCAACCAATCAACCAAGACCAACCAACAAAACAAGATTAGTTACCAAAAACAGTCTTGCATTCTTAGACTTTTTCTCTGGAGTGTGGGAACTGAGGATAGCTTTATTAATTTTCCTCAAACTGGTCCAAGTAGAGTACGGTTAGCATTAAAACCTCAGCACTTAGAAAATTAGGAAAGAGAACTTCCAAATTTTTGTGATCTTATTAATGACACAGCAAGGAGGAAGAACTGTCCATGGACAACACCAAGTTCTCAAAGTTCACTAAACTCAAAGGAGTCCAGTCTTTCCCCAGATGCCTTTTCTCCAGTGAACTTTCTGTGCTTCTGTTAACTGCACAGGAGTTTGACACAATCAAACAGAGACTTGGTAATCAAGAACCACCTGCATGAAACATTTTCAATACAGGATAAGAACTTCAAATGGCCTCTGCATTAGAAGACACACATGACAGACTTTATCATAGGTCCATTACAGAAGTGATCAAATTCTCTGCTTGCAGACTTACAAACTTTTCCTACATTATAATTTCTGTGGAAAAGTTTTATTCACCCATTAAACTATATGAGGAGGAAGAAAGTCCAAAAACCAGTCTATGGTACTCTTATTTATGACAGTAAAATTAATAAGGAATTCCAGGAACCAAAACATGATAAAATGTTGGAAATGTAAATGATAAAAACAACATAAAAAAACCCTAATCCAAGCTTTTGATCATTCTTCAGCCATCCCTCTTGGGACTGGTCTTTACAAACTCATCACTCCAGTATTTACACTGCAAGGCAATAAAGCATTGCATTTATGATGACAAAGTAAATTATTCAATAAAGAAATTCAGGTTTCAGTAATGTCTTTTTTTTCACTTAAATTTATGCAGAAGTGTATATTTGCACACTGATATTTATATTTTTAAGCTTTCTAGTGAGCCTTTTTAGTATACTAGTGCCTCCTAATGAGTAAATAGCCAAAATCACCCTAGGATGTCAGTATATATTTCCTTTTACTTTTTCTCAGTTGATTTAACTTTCTCTTCTTTTCCTTCTTTATATATCTACCCATACTTTTTCTCAAGTCTTTTTTCAAAGAAATTCATTTATACATATTATTGTTAATTTTACTTGCTTTCTAGGTAACTGTAAAAAAATAAATCAGAAATAAAGTTTTTCTTTCATTTTAAAACAGTCATATAAAAGATGGTTTAAATTTCCTATACTAACAGGCTTCTTAGAATAGTTGCTCTTTGCACAAAGTAGACCTCTGCATTTTTCTACTGAAATAGCTGAAAATGTAACAGTCCTGGAAGCCAGAAAATAAAGATCACAATGCCCAAGTTAGTTGAATGGGTTATCTGAACAGCCTTGAAAATGTCTTTTGGCCAGTCACAAGACCATTAGCTTTTACCTCTCATATCACTTTGAACATGGGGCAGCAGCATAGAATCCTGTAAGATTCTTAAGTTATATATCATTGCACTGAAGGTAGATGGGATTAATGGGATAAAATCATAGAAACATAGAATAGTTAGGGTTGGAAAGGACCGTAAGATCATCTAGTTCCAACCCCCCTCCCAGGGGCACAGGCACCTCCCACTAAACCATGTCACCCAAGGCTATGTCCAATCTGACCTTGAACACCGCCAGCGATGGAGCATTCACAACTTCCCTGGGCAACCCATTCCAGTGCCTCATCACCTGCACAGTAAAGAATTTCTT
>JASSUY010040543.1:0-11600 GCA_032466535.1 Forpus xanthops | reverse complement strand
CACAGCTTCTCTGGGCACCCTGTGCCAGCGCCTCAGCACCCTCACACAGAACAGCTTCTGTCTAAGAGCTCATCTCAATCTCCCCTCTGGCAGGTTAAAGCCATTCCCCTTGGCTCAGCCCTATAGGTCCATGTCCAAAGCCCCTCTCCAGGTTTCTTGTCAGTCCCCTGTTGAGCAGCACAAAAAAATCAGTATTATAACAGCATCTAAAGTGTGAAGTTGAAACCAAGTTTCTGCCATCCCAGCATGCAATTAAACATTCCCTTTTTCACCTGGAGAACCCCGTCTCATTTTAAGCAATATATATCAAGACCTGTTTTGAGACAGTCAAAGCTGAGATATAAGAATCCTCACAGGCTCAGGAGAAAAGTAATATTTGCAAGAAAAGACTCAATGAATTGGTGTTTAGCCTAGAAAATCAAAGAGCAAGAAGTACAGGAACATTTTTTCCTTGCTCAGATGGATAAAGTATTCCTGTGATGTCAAAACACTCCAGTTAGACGTGAGGAAACTTCTCCAACAGGAAGCACAGCACTCTTACACCTTGCCTGGAAAGACTATGGAATCTTTCCCATTGGGCAGCTCAATACCTGAGACAAAGAGCAATCAGGAAAGAGCACAGTGGATGAACTTGATGGCTTCTTCAAGTTACTTTCAGCCTTATCTGATTTTCATGGTTCCAAAAAGCTGGAATCCAGTGAAGGAGGCTGTGTTCTTTCTTTAGTACAAAGAGCTGAGGGTTCAGAAGAATTAGGTGTTTTTGCTGGACACAAACAGAGAACTCCAAATTCCCCCCAGACATCTCAAGAGCCACCTACAAAGACGCAAAGCCAATGAATGACCCCATGGGGGAGGCATTAGAAAGTAACCCCAGAATTCCAGTTGCTGGGATGACAGTGGAAAAAGGATCTTGTTCATCCAGCATTCCCTGCTCACTGAGGAAACAGACTGTCACTTGTCCTCAGAGATACAAACACTGGTGATGCCAGTAAAGAGATTAACATTGAATGATTTGAGCACAGGTCTCAAGATCTCCCAGATCACTGTGAGCTCCTGCAGATGCTACATGACATATTAAAACATCTGGGAAAATGATTTGAGACATAAGTATCTCTAAAAGTATTTTATCATCCTCATATTACAGCAGAAAGGATATTTGGTTTCTATCGAGATGAAGGAATGGGCTTATTGACCCGCACTCTGTTGGCAGAGGTGCCACAAATCATACAGCAGCAAAGAGAATACATAGAAAATGCTACTAAACAATTTCTAAGACATAAAAGATTGAACAAAACTAATATAAAGGGGGAAAATAATGTTCTTACCATCATCTGTGATTTTACTTGAAGCTACTCGAGTTACTTCTGTTGTTATGGAGATCTGTCCTTTTTCATCCCTGGAGGCTCCCACTGGAAAGTGGTACTCAACAAAGAAGGTACTGTGAGTTAAAAAGGGAATGGATGATTAGAATGCATCAAAAAGCTGCTGGACATAATGGAAGTGAGCACAGAGGCAAGAGGTATATTCACAATCTACCGCTATTCTACTTCTTTAGAATAACTGAAGTATCTATTTTGTTAATTACCGCAATAGATTGTGTAAATGTCAGATTCTGCACAAAAAATACCCCTTTTGTTTCAGTGATTTGCTATGCACAAACCACGTTTGTACCTTCCCAAAATCCCTAATAAAGCACAACCTGAAGTGAACCCATGTCAGTATAAATTATCCACATCTCTAATTTTCCAAAGCCCATGGTATACTATGTTCTGAGAAAACCACAGAATCACGGAATGGTTTGGGCTGGAAGGGACCTTAAAGCTCCTCCAGTCCCAACCTCTGCCACAGGCAGGGACACCTTCCACTAGAGTAGCTTGCTCCAAGTCCCTGTGTCCAACCTGGCCTTCAACACTGCCAGCAATGGGGCAGCCACAGCTTCTCTGGGCACTCTGTGCCAGCGCCTCAGCACCCTCACACAGAACAGCTTCTGCCTAAGAGCTCATCTCAATCTCCCCTCTGGCAGGTCAAAACCATTCCCCTTTGTCCTGTCCCTACAGGCCCTTGTCCAAAGCCCCTTTCCAGCTTTCTTGTCAGCCACTTCAGGTACTGGAAGGCAGAGCAGAGAAATGGGAAGACCTTTGAATCCTGGTGTACTGGACTAAACACAGACCTCAGAGGAATCTATCTTGAAGGCACAAGTATCCAGCTGGTGAGAAACAATCTTCCTTACCACTTGTTAACTGATGAAGGCCTTGGAGGCTTCCCCATACCACCTTTCTTTCTTGGTGAGACCTGGATGCTCTCAGGAGGGATTTTCAAGCTTTCAATGATGACTCTGGCCAGGTGGATTCGCTCCAGCAATGCCAACCTGTCTGCACCCAAGGATGTGATGTGAGCAGCTTCTGTGAGATCTTCTGGAGGAGTAAGAGGTCTGGTAGGAAAGTGGCTGAAGAGAGAAAACAGAGGATCAGCTACAGGAATGACCCCATGAAAGGCATATTGGAGCTTGGTGGGATATTAGTTAAATGCTGCTAATGGTTCCTTAAAAAGAATGGTTTTTAAATGTATTTTACAACAAATCCAGTGGTCTCTGTAACAGAAATCTTACAATATAAAATAGCTGATGTACATAAGTGGGAAAAGAAGAAATAAAAAGCCCATGATCCACATTGTTGAAGTTTTGGATAAATCTTAAGGAGTCAAACCCTTCAAAAAGAAAAGCTTTATTTAATGTCAAATAGAAGGAAAAGGAGAAGACACAGTGACACGCACAGACAAGTTGCTGCTGCAGAGGAACAGCAATTCACTTGCAATTACTTATAAGATCTGACTTGTAAATGGGTTTGTGTTGGTACTTCTCTCCAGATGAACTTTACCTGAATGTAAAAAAAAAAAGTAGCTGTAAGAAAAGTTGCAGAAACAAATGTCTGGGCTGAATTAGGGAAAACGTAAATCACAAAGCCTCAATACTAAGTGGTATTGAACCAGTAAAGCTCAATAATTGGATTTTTAGGGACATGTTGATTGGTTCTAACATGGAGAAAAGTGAATGTAATTTAGATCAGGTCAGAAGAGAGGTTTATTGAGTACAGCTACAAAGAGAACACAACTCAGCAGAGAAACAGACTGCTAATGCAAACTCAGTCCCTGGAAAGCAGATACAGGTTTGATATACAGAGAGACATTGTGCAAAGGCAGATAACAGGATGGGAGTTACTTTGCCTCTGGTACCTACACAAGGTCAGAGAAAAGAACAAAGCTGGTCTGGTGTTTGTGTTTTTCAGCACAGGGTTTAATTTCTCATGAAGGTCACACAGAGATTATTATTTCAGGAGAAAGGAAAGAGCAGCTCCCAGTGCCTAAAGGGGCTCCAGGAAAGCTGGAAAGGGGCTTTGGACAAGGGCCTGTAGGGACAGGCCAAGGGGAAAGGCTTTAACCTGCCAGAGGGGAGACTGAGATGAGCTCTTAGGCAGAAGCTCTTCCCTGGAAGGGTGCTGAGGCGCTGGCACAGGGTGCTCAGAGAAGCTGTGGCTGCCCTATCCCTGGCAGTGTTGAAAGCCAGGTTGGACACAGGGGTTTGGAGCAAGCTGCTCTAGTGGAAGGTGTTCCTGCCCGTGGCAGGGGCTGGAGCTGGAGGAGCTTTAAGGTCCCTTCCAACCCAAACCGTTCTATGACTGCATTTTTTTGTAAACTCCTGATTTTAACTAACTTCATCTCAATTGGTTCTTTAATAAACAGCAATTCCTGGCTGATGCTGATGCTCCAGCATTCCCAGTGATGCTACCATTCCAAGGGTTATTCAATGAATTGTGTGACCATGACAGAGCATGGTAACATCGTGTCATTATCGCTAGTACTAACTTACAATGAGCAAGATGCTGCAAAACAAGTCACTAGATTACCTGGGTACAATTTCTGTCACTTTCTGTTCCCGATCAAAGGCATTAGAATCCTTCTGAGGATTCCTTGAATCAGTGTTCTTGGAAATCTGTGCCTTGGTTACTTTCTTGGAGGAGTTTACACCATCATCATCACTGAGCAGATCACTTAAACTGGAATCAGATTTCTGCAACACAGATAATGCACATAAAGTAAGAAGTCAATGCTGGTTGTCAAGAAAGGTATATAATGGTCATGATACATAAAATAAAACCAGCCTGTGGATTGAATCAGTTGAAAAAATTCAAATTGGAGCAAAAGTTTTCAGAGGTTCAAAAGAAAAAAAGCCTTCATGGTCAGCCTCAATCTCAGCAACCTCCACACTCCATGTTTGACTTTGTAGCCTTAATAGCATTTCTTTAATAATAGCGATTTTAAGCAGTGTTCTCACAAGCTTCTGTATGATATTTAATATTAAGCCTTATAATATTGATTCTTCATTGGGTTTATGGAGATTTCTGGTTTGCTTCCCCTTAGGGTTTCCATATCAAGCACCTGCCTTTACACCTCCACTTACAGGAGCTGCGTAAAAAAGACTCTCCAGCAGACTCTGGTCGTAATGGGGATCATTGAGTTCGCTGTCATACACCTCACTGCCAAGAGACAGAGAATCCCAAAGGGAACCTGTCCGATCCCAGAAAGGTACAGTAGAGAAATCAGCACTGTGGAGACAAGAAAAAGGAACATAGTGTTGCAAGTTCTGCAGTCAGTATTTCATGAATCCTGACAACCCTGTTGTATTTTATATGAGATTTGTGCTATATTGGCCCAGAGAAGCTGTGGCTGCCCCATCCCTGGCAGCATTCAAGGCCAGGTTGGATGGGGCTTGGAGTAACCTGCTCTAGCAGAAGGTGTCCCCACCCATCGGAGGGGACTGGAACTGGAGGAGCTTAAAAGTGCCTCCAACACAAACCAGTCTGGGATTCAATTATAACTCTGACTGGGACACTGTTAGAAGTATTCTTTATTTTCTTGCTACACAAAACGAGAGAAAAAGCCCAATTTAATATTTGGAGAAAGATTAAAGATAACTATTGGCTCTCCTAATTTTTAATTTAATGACTGCAAGTACTTCAAAGAAACACTATTTCTTTTCTGCACTTTTAAACACTTCAGGACACAACAGTTCCAACCATCAAATAACTTTATTTTGTCAAATATCATGGTTAATCTTTCTAGCATCACTTTTTTATCAAGAGACTCTGAGGTATCGAGGTTGTCAAGTGCTAAAGTTTAGTGCAAGCCAAGGTATAAAGCACCCCCACTACTTGCACGTTTACATCACGGCTTCCAGGAATGTGGAGAACTTGAAGAATCAAGAGACATGTTTCAGTGTAAAGTGGTCAAATGAGGACTATTTTGAAGTAACCTTCAGTGCATTCCACTCACCTGCCCAAGAGTAGCTCGATTGCTGTCTCTTCAGAGTTCAGATCAAGTTGCTGACCAGAAACTTCAGAAGGAAGGGGATGGGGATCTCCAGGAGCAGGCAGAAAACTTGAGTTGAAGCCTTTGCAGCTCCTGGATAACAGTGATTGCAGCAGAGAGTAAAAGGACAAATAAAGATATAAAGGCATGTTCAAGATTAAACCAACCAGGATAAAACCAAAAGGTTATGGACAACCTTCCCCGGTTTGCATCTGAATCTCTAGATACACAAACCCCTTCTGCAGCCCTGCAGTCTGCTGCAAGTCACATCCAAATCTCATACTTTGCAATGCCTCATAGAACCATGGAAATATTTAGCTTGGAAATCAGAGTCCAGCCATGAGCAGAGCTGCTGCAACCAAGCAGATAAAAAGCAGGAGAAAGACAAGTGAAATGTTTCTAAATGATGCTCTATCAGTTTTTCCTGGAAAGACCAAAATCCTCTATTTTTAAACAAATTGGAGTAGCTAGAGCAGAAATGATTCAAACTGCATTCACAACAGCATCAGTGACTGTCAAGGCAATGATGTGATTTTCTGGTTTATAGAGGAACAAAAGCCAATATTCCTGTTTTTCTCAACATATTGAAGTTTCTCCTCTAAAAACCAGGCATTTCTCTTAATGCTTCTAAATTCCACTGTATTGAGAACTTTTACTAAGCCTCGCACTAAGCAAAGGTGTAGTTAGGGTTGAAAAGGCACAAACACTTTAGCAATCAGCTGAGAGACATTGTATAGAAGATAATGACTTGTAATTCTGAGAAGAGACAAAGATTCAACTTCTCATGTGTATTTTGGCACCAAGAGATGTAAACCAGAATACACAGAAGTACTCAATTTATGCCACTAATGCCTTTGAAAACCTCTCCTCCCTGCTAAAGCACCATTTCATTTGTTATGTCCCTTCTATTGCTCTTATTCCTTATCAACAGCTAATATTTCCTTAGCAAATAATTTAGTACCAAATACAAATATCCTGGTAAACTAAATTCAATGAGTTAAATCAAGGCTTTACTACTTGATTAAAATCAATTCACAAAATCAGGTTTTTATTCACAAGTAGAAATTCATTTTCCATTTGAATGAGAATCCTAAAATACATCACCAAAAGTTTTCCTGATAAGGCCCCAAAATTTATGGTTTGGAACTTAAGCTCACATCCTCCTTTCCAAACTCACTTGGCTGGTGCTTTGAAATCATCTCTTTCTATAACAGGAGACACTTCAGTCAGTTCAATCTCCATGTCTGGGCTGGACTTCATTGCAGACATAACCATGGCATCACGGAGTTTATTGCCTTGATCCAAAAGAGCTGAGAAATGAGCAGAAGGATTAAACCTCAGTATTCAAATGCAATTTAAAGGAATATCTATAAACACAATAAATCATAGAATCACAGAATGGTTTAGTTTGGAAGACAGAATAGTTAGGGTTGGAAAAGACCTTAAACTCATCCAGTTCCAACCCCCTGCTATGGGCAGGGACACCTCACACTAAACCATGGTACCCAAGGCTATGCCCAACCAGGCCTTGAACACCGCCAGTGATGGAGCATTCACAGCTTCCCTGGGCAACTCATTCCAGTGCCTCAGCACCTGCACAGTAAAGAACTTCTTCCTCAGATCCAATCTAAACTTCCCTTGTTTAAGTTTGAAACCATTACCCCCTGTCCTATCACTACAGTCCCTCATGAAGAGTCCCTCCACAGCATCCCTATAGGCCCCCTTCAGATACTGGAAGCTGCTATGAGGTCTCCACACAGCCTTCTCTTCTCCAGGCTGCACAGCCCCAACTCTCACATCTTATTTCCATACGGGAGGTGCTCCAGTCCCCTGATCACCCTCATGGCCTCCTCTGGACTTGTTCCAACAGTTCCATGTCCTTTTGATGTTGAGGACACAGAACTGCACACAATACTGCAAGTGAGGTCTCACAAGAGCAGAGCAGAGCAGAGCAGAGAAGCTGTGGCTGACCCATACCTGGCAGTATTCAAGGCCAGATTGGACACAGGGGCTTGGAGCAAGCTGCTCTAATGGAAGGTGTCCCTGCCAGTGGCAGAGGGTTGGAATTGGATGAGCTTTAAGGTCCCTTCCAACATAAACCACTCTGTGATTCTAAGATTCCAACTGACAGGTGATGGAAAAGAGAACTTTTTTCATCTGAAAAAGTTACAGGCACAGAAGCCATTCAGTATTTTGGTTGTTTTTATTCACGAGTGACACCTTTGATGGTCATCTCAGCAGATATGTCAATGAATAAACAGCCTGTGAAGCTGAGCTGCCTTTTCTTTCACCCCTCCTAGTCATAGCAGCATACTGCTAGGACACCACATTTTGCCTCAGCTGAATACTCAAACCATCGTCCAACCAGAACAAATCAGTAGTTCCTAAGTAAAGACCTTCATGTTATAAATAACTGAAATAATGTGGTGAGAGCATGCAAAGAATCACTTTTCCTTAAGTCTTTATCTCCAAATACATGCCTGAAATATCAAGAGCTATTGGCAGTGAAATCTAAGAGATGATGCCGACTATATACTAACCTGAAAGCAGGTCTTTTGTAGCTGGGTTATGTAAAGAGAGGACCCGAGTGCGTGTTCTGGCAGGTCCTTCAGGATCAGCACTAGTGGGAAATGACACTTCTTCATTCGAAGGATTCACTTTCAAGCATTCATCTGGTAAAATCAGAGGGTGATGAGAAGCATGAAAAGTGTCCTTTATGTTTTCAGAGTTCTCTTGAAAGAGAAAATGGTCCTTTCTTCTGTGGAAAAGAGAAACATTATTTCAGTCAAATGGATCAGTGAAAGGGATTCATAGAATCATCATGAAATGATAGAATTATAGAATAGTTAGGGTTGGAAAGGACCTTAAGATCATCTAGTTCCAACCCCCCTGCCATGGGCAGGGACATGTCACACTAGACCATGTCACCCAAGACTCCATCCAACCTGGCCTTGAACACTGCCAAGGATGGAGCATTCACAGCTTCCTTGGGCAACCCTTGGGCCTCACCACCCTTCAGTAAAGAACTTCTTCCTTATATCCAACCTAAACTTCCCCTGTTTAAGGTTGGAACCATTACCCTGTGTCCTGTCACTACAGTCCTGAATGAAGAGTCCCTCTAACGCATCCCTGTAGGACCCTTTTAGACACTGGAAGCTGCTCTGAGGTCCCCACACAGGTTCTCTTCTCAAGGCTTAACAGCCTCATCTTTCTCAGCCTAAACTTATCCCCCTTACTTCCACTTACACCATCAGAGAAACCAACTCAAGCTGCCAATAAAAGATTTGTGGCACCTCTTGTGTCAACTACCACTGCTCAGACTAAGTCAACACAGGATGTAGATTTGTATCAGATGAGAAACTGTCCCTGCAAGCTCTGAAACACTGAGTGTTCTATCTAAAATGCATCTTCAGAAAGATGAAGTTTTAATTAACTCACAAGTATATAGCCTTAAAAAATGTGTGAACTGCAAAATAAAGCAGCGTTTTTGGGAACAAAAACGTACCCATGAGTTGAGGCTCTGCCACTGTTAACAGCCTCTTGGTCAGCAATAGTCACTCGTGTTTGCCTGGACTGCTGTGATGGAGCAAGGATTTGGGGTTTGCTCCTTCCAGGAGCAGTATCCAAACTTCTATCTGTGGTTGGGATAGAGCTGCTGGTGTCGTACCGTTCTGGAAGAGGTTCTAGAACCAGTGAGACCTGAGGGACAGAACATAAAATAGCATTGTGTTCTTTTCTTCATTAAGCACTAGACACATTGCCTTCAACTTCACTTGTCATGCCATGGAAAACTGTTGCTGTTCGATGCAAGTAGTATTTATGTCATGCAGTGATGTAACATCAGAAAACTGACATATTTAGAACTACTTATTTTAAATTCCCTGTTTCCAAACCACAGGCTACTATCTTGCAGCATAAATTGCTCAGATTTGGGGCTGTAAAGGCAAACTCCACCTTCTTAAATCCCAGATTTCAAAATCTTCTGCACCTTCAGCCCAGTGAGGCTCGGGGGAAGTGTTAGAACTGAGAATCTGGTTTAGAATCTGCTGTTAAACTCACTCAACTTTGTAAAGTTGAACTACACAATCCTAAAGAAAACAAAGGCAACACTGTTCAGTATTAATATTTCATCTGCTACTTGAGTTCATGAATGCCTTGGACAGAGACCAGCTCTGCAGTGTACTACTGCAGCTTGATTCAGGCACCTGATTATACAGATGTTACAGCAATACAACTTAGAAATCTAAATTACAAAGAGCAAAGCCATAAGGAATACCTGCAGCTCTCCAAGTTTATCAGATGTTGGTGAAATAATGGGGAAAACCCCACTGATGGGATGGCTGGGAGAAAGCTGGGACAGGCTGGTGATTTGTGTTCTGCCAATGGGAAGATGATCCAGTTTGGTCATTACCTCAAGGACAAGCACACCCATATCTGTGAAATTAGGAACAAGTTCAATTCAGTCTCCCACAACATGGTCACAATTAAAAACAAAACTTTTTTGTTAAGATGACAGAGATACGAGGGGTTAACAGAGAATCGTAGAATCACAGAATGATTTGGTTTGGAAGGGACCTTAAAGTTGATTGAGCTCCAACCCCTGCCACACACAGGGACACCTTCCACTAGAGCAGCTTGCTCCAAGCCCCTGTGTCCAACCTGGCCTTCAACACTGCCACGGATGGGGCAGCCACAGCTTCTCTGGGCACCCTGGGCCAGCGCTTGAGCACTCTCACACAGAACAGCTTCTGCCTAAAATCTCATCTCAGTCTCTCAGACTCTACACATGAGGTTAGCATTAATTTCCTGCAGAGCTTTCACTAAATTAAGTACCTTAACAACCTTAGAAGCTCTTCTGGATATCTTCTTATTCTTTACATCATTCTTCAGACATTCAAAACCTGAAATGCCTATTTAATATGATACAGATAAAAACAAAAATCACCAAATCTTAACACTAGGGGACTACAGGAGATTTCAATAGTTTGCAGACCTAAAGTGCTAAAGCTGACACTAGAGAGATTGATGCCAGAAATTTCAAGCTGAGATTAAAAGCCTTCCAAATCAAGAAACCAACCTAAAAAGCCATAAGTGAGAACAGGACAGGGGTTACTTGGTGGGTAAATAACTGCTCAGCTCTTTCAGGGCTCCCTGTAGCTCTGGCCCTGACCAGGGTGAAGCATCTCTACCTGTCAGGTAGGCAGTGAACTGCCTGGGCCCACAGCGGACTGGGTAGCGAGCAGTGATTCTCCCTCCCGGCTGCCCTGGTCGGGAGGTGGGCTGGAAGACGGTGCCATCAGAGGTCTCCCCCCACCACCTCAGGCGCACAAGAGTGGCAGCAGACAGTGGCTTTGGTGTCGTCCAGAGGACTCGGGCCACGGTGCAGCAGAGGAAGCAGCGCAGGGGTCCCTCCACGAGTGGTGGCAGGCTGGTGGAAGCAGGGATGTCATGGAGACCTGTGGGGACAAGGGACCAAGTGGTCAGTGGTTGTGGTAGTGAATCCACCCCCCATCCTCTGGGCTGCTCCATTATCTCAGGAATTGAAGGCCAGGTTGGATGAGGCTTGGAGCAAGCTGCTCTAGTGAAAGGCATCCCTGCCCATGGTAGGGGTTGGAGTTGGATGAGCTGTAAGGTCTCTTCAACCCAAACCAGACTCCGTGATAGACATGCCTGCATGCATGCATGTGGATGTGTGTACAGATCACTAAAACACTTAAAACTGCAAACAGCTGCTAAATGACACTTCTAACCTTTTAGATGAAAAGCTCTGACCAAGTCTTTGTGACTGCACCCAGGCTCTATCAGGGATTTAAAAGCAACAGGGTCTATTCTGAACCTCATGACTCAACAGGAGAACTCCCTTAATCCCTGTATTTCTTCCATTAGACATAAACTGCTGTCCAAGTCTGAGCCTCAGACTAGATCTGGCTGCACCAAGGAGTTTAGAAAGCAAACCCTGTGACTCAACATGAGAGTCTCCCTTTGTGCCTTTGACCTTTGTATCAGTAAGTTTTAGCTCGATTTTACCTTGATTTCCCTTTGTATACTTCACCCATGCAGTAACAAGAGTGAACCATGCTACCGAAACCCGTTAAAAGCTGTGCATTTAACCCAGTATTGCCCCTACTACAAGAGAGTCATAGAGGTGCTGGAGCGGGGCCAGAGAAGGGCACTGGAGGTGGTGCAGGGCCTGGAGCACAGTGTGATGGGGAAGGGCTGAGGGACCTGGGGGGTTC
>JASSUY010040542.1:0-14549 GCA_032466535.1 Forpus xanthops | reverse complement strand
CCTCCACCACCCCTGCCTGGTGCTGGTGTCCCTCCTCCACCACCCCTGCCTGGTGCTGGTGTCCCTCCTCCACCACCCCTGCCTGGTGCTGGTGTCCCTCCTCCACCACCTTTGCCTGGTGCTGGTATTCCTCCCCCACCCCCTCCTTTGCCTGGATTGGGGATGCCACCACCACCTTTACCTGGAGGAGCACCACCCCTTGCAGCACCAGCCCAGGGCACCACCTACCCAGCAGTTCCGCAAGGCTGTGGGTTTCTTCCTCCTCTATTACCATCTGGTTTATTTGCAATGGGGATGAATCAGGAGAAAGGGAGCAGGAAACATGTGATAGAGCCTTCTCGGCCAATGAAGCCTCTTTATTGGACAAGAATTCAGCTACACAGTAAAAGGTAAGTCAGAGAGTTGTGTAGAGAGTGATGTTTTTAATTTATGGCAGTCCTGGTAGTGTTGTATGTTACGAGCAGGTCTTTATTTATTGTTAGGCAGGTCTTTAAGAGAACCTCAATGCAAATAGGATTTTATCTGTAGTTGAATAAGTAAGTGGGATGCCTGTTTTCTTTATGATTCTGAGTAAAATTATCTTCTCATGAAAGCTCTTTGGGGGTCGTGTTCTCAGCTGTCCTTTGGGGTTACATACCCATGCATTGATCAGAGACCCAGGGTGAATGTGTACCGTTAAGCATTCCATGAGATGGTTTTTAAAAATGTCCTATTTGTGTTTCTCCAAATTTCAAGATACTGTAGGTCTCTCTGTATAAGCTTGCAAATTTTGTAGCCTCTCCCCTCTAGCTGAATGTGTGCTGAATGCGGTTTTCCTCCTCTTTCCTTTCTCAAGTGACCTAGAAATAATTTTTTTTTTCCCCTTCATCTTGTACACTCAACAGACAGCTTCAAATGGCAATTTATTTGCCTGGCAGCTTCAAGCTATTCTGATAACCTGTACTTTGATACTCTTGATTTTGGTTGTTGATGCTTTGCTTGTAAAATATCATTCTTGATCATGAAAAAAGCTTTCTTAATCTTTTATTTATGTCACTGAGTACTGATTGCAAAACCATTCTGCTGTTCTCTAATGTTGAATTTCTTTTCACGTTCTTGCATTGTCACACAGGTGGCCTTCAGATACCTGTCTATTTCTACTTATTTGTGTACATGTCTATGTTTCATAGCATATATACAGCTATTTATATACCTATGTATGTAAAGTAGAGGAATATAAATGACCCTGACCATTATCATGTGTGGATAAAGCAGCAACAAAAGAAGTATGGGGGAGAATCAACAATATATCTTCTCAAAATGCTGCTAGTAGAAGTTAGGCAACAACTTTTATATTGCTGCTATTTTATTTTCTTCATTCCTCCAGTTATGACTTCATTTAGTTTGACATTGCCCTACATAGGTCTTTTGCTTAACTTTAGAGATTCTAGTGCTTCACTTGTGTGGGAAAAAATTGAAGAACCTTCCATAGATTATCATGAGTTTGAAGAACTGTTTTCTAAAACAGCTGTTAAAGAGAGGAAGAAGCCCATTTCGGACACCATTACAAAAACGAAGACTAAACAAGTGAGTACTCATTTAATTTCAGATCTTTTCTAGGCTGGTTTTTACATAAGGACAGACTTTTGCATGCAGCCGAGATGATTTTTGCTTGGTGTAAAATTCCATGCATATAAATATATGCACACTATGTAGAAATATAAGGAGAGAATGTAGGGTGTGTTTCAAAGCTACATGTGTTAAAGACTGAAGTTTTTCTTATAAATTACTTTTAAGTATAGATTTTCTTAAGAAAATCTTTGCTATATCCACTTTAAAATTAATAAAAATATAAGTAAAATAGGTGTGTGTGACACTTTGACTGTGCACGTGTGATGAGTAGGACGTAAATTATTCTGATTAATTTATAGAATGGCATATGAATTACCATGGCTTCGAAGAAAAAAAATATGCTTAAGAGTCTAGGTCCTAATGTTATACCAGTTGTAACAGTTCTAAGTTTGTGTTGTGTTTATGTGCATATATATATATATAGTGAATATGAAGTTTATATATACGATCGACGACAAGCACATTTTGGAAAATCCAACATTAATCAAACTGCTTTCTTTTTCTTGAACTTGAGTGGTGTACAATAAAATAAAAATAGGAAGCATATTTGAAATGTAGAAATTTAAACCCTGGGGTAAGAGAATTGAACCTGAATGTTTACATGACTAGAAGGCTGTAACATTCTTTGTCTGTATGAAAATTGAACTGTGGTGTTGTGATAAGTAATTTGCAATTAAACTTTCAGGCTATAGAGGAAAATGTTCTGATGTAGAATCCCAAACAGCAGTTAAAATTATTATTTCATCTGATCTTCACATCCCTATATTTAGCTCAAGGCTAGGCTGTTCTTTGCATCATAGAATCATAGAATAGTTAGGGCTGGAAAGGACCTTAAGATTGTTAATGCTATACAAGGGTGTTTTTTCTGCATTGGTATACAGTGGGACTCTTCAAGCCTCCACACAGTAGATGTTATATTTTAATATGACCTCTCCATCTAGTAGTCCTGGAGATCTTCCTCCTGCAGTCACAATTTGATCAGTAATGTAAACATGCAGGTGCTCTCTATTGTGCTGTCTACGTGTTGCATGCAACAGAACTGGTAGTAAAGTTAGGATAGTTGTCCTAAGGTGTTGGATAAAACCTTTATTGGACTGAATGGGAAGGACAGTGCAGCTGCTTGTGTGGCTGTTCATCACATACATGTGTGCTGTGCTATGCTGTACTTCCTAGGATAGGAGAAAAGATAACAGTGCTGCTCCTACTTTGCTGTCCTGTAATAAATCTCCAGAGTGCAGGACCTTTGCTCTTCTAGAAAAAGCCCCTTTTAATGGCTAGTCTTAAATAAATAAGTGTGATAGTTCTTTAAGTAGAAAAAGGAGTTCAAAGGTATAGCTGATGCTTTGCCTATGAACTGTTGATCCCCTTGCATTTCATGAGGTTTGGTGATGCAAATTTCTAAACAGAGTAGAAATGACAGCTGTTTAATTTTGTAGTATAAACAGTGGTTAAAGACAGGCAGTCATTATGAATAAACATTACATGTGGATTTTAATACTAAGAGTATTTATTTTTCTTGTAGTGCCAAAAATTTAGATACATTGTCAATAAATAAATAAAATGTAGAATGAAACTAAATGAAAATGATTGTTTTTAACTTCTTTGAAAAGAACAAGTTGTTTATGATAGAAACTTGCACACAGAATTCCACAGCAATTTAAGTAGGTGCCATCTTCTAGAACAAACATTCCTTTGGGCCATCTAAATTGACAGAAGAGAATCCCCTGTGTATTTCCCTCCCTCTGATCAAAGGAATGCACTGCTTTCCAAAAGAGAAATTGCTTAATGGAGAAGTCTGATTTGTTGAACTTTGGTATCTGTGGGGAAAAGATCAACAAAACAGGTAATTGCCAACTTTCATTAGAACTGCAATTAGATATATCACATATTGCAGATGTAAAAGTTAAATGTTCATGTGTACAAATCGAGTTTGGGCTTTTCATGGTACTGACATGAGACAAGTGAAGTAGAACAGCTTCACAAATATATTCTATGTATGTTCTCTCAGCAGTTTGGAATACAGGCTTTCATTTTTTAAATTCTCCTCGTTTATACCACAGTAAACACTTGGATAATAAAGTCCATCCATGTTTAGCAGAGCAGTTACGTGTGGAAAACATGGCTGTAGTTCCACAAGTATGTTTTTATAGAAAGCACAAAGTGTTGTTTAAGTGGTTACTGACTTACATGGCTTCATTGATAGTAACGGGTGTTGTAAAGATCTTACAAATGGTGTTTTTGCAGTGATTTTTACAGGGATTTGTTATGCAAAGCAGATGTGTTCTGTCACCTGTTGAGCTAAGGAAGAACATTGTACAGAACAAAACAAGGACCTGCAAAGCTCACTCTGCTGCTTTCCAGAAATGCTTTAGTCTGGCAATTGGATTTCCTCCTTGCATTGACGTGCGGGTGTTCTGAGTATTGTTTAAATGGATTGATGTAAAATACTAGCTGCACTGGAAATAGTAGTCAGGAAAAAATGCTCAGATAACTTTCAAATGCATAAAATATTTAGTACTCTACATAAACATCTGATTTTAATAACACAATGTTTTTATTGTAAGCTGAAATAAAAATGTATTTACAGAGGAGGCCATATGGCGGGGAGGGAAATTCTAGCTAATCTGAAGAAAGATGTGATAGTTTGGGGATGTTTTACTGGGTGAAAGATGAATTATTTTAAAGTACAATGCTGTTCTGCACAGAGCCAATTTGTGCTATATGCCACAGAACATATGCATATGTTTGCTGGTATATATATATATATATAGATATAGATATTCATGATGTAATTCCTTCTAAATGATGACTCCTTTTTAAATGGTAAAGTTATCTGTATTATTTTGGGTTGGTTGGAGGGTAGGGGGTGTTGAGTTAACAATTGAGTTAATTTCACCCTACATAACTATTGATTCAAATTCTTTTTCTTTTTTCAGGATCATCTGCAAATAACTTAATACAATATAAGTCAGTAATGGTTTTAAAAAAATATCAATATTGCATCTAGCACTGAATGAAGGTCATATTAAAATCCATTTCGGAACTTTAAAGACAGAGAAAAAATAAGTGTTAATATCTGTGAATGAAGCTGATTTTATTCTTACACTTACTGGTGCTGTAGCAAAAGCTGTGATTTATTTTGCTCTGTTAATATGTATATGTCAAATTCTCAGCTGCTCTGAATGTGTGCAGGCTCAGTCAATGTGAATGCCTACTAAATCTTCAAAGAAAATCTTTTATGGGCTATATTATAGGTGGGGCTGCCATTGCTACCTATTAAAGTGGTCTGGCTTTCATTATAACTAGCTGTTTTTACAGCTTTGCCAAAATAACGGCTGCAAGTTTTGTTGGGTCGATTTTCCTCCCTCCCCTCCCCCCAACATTGGGTGTCTCCTTCATTTTGCCAATGTTAATAAAGAAAACAAAGTCTGGTTTTGCTCATGTCCATGTAGTTTCATAGATTTTAATTATAGAATTCTTCTTTCAGATGCATCCCTTGTTGGTTGTATAAAGGGTTTCTTAAATTTTGCCACTCTACAAGCTATATCTCAGTTCCTGTTGCTCAGGAGAGACTTCACATATAATTTATAGAATCATAGAATAGTTAGGGTTGGAAAGGACCTTGAGATCATCTAGTTCCAGCCCCCCTGCCATGCTCAGGGACACCACACACTAAATTCTAATTCTGAAGATTTTTTTCCTAGCCGTGTTACTAGCAGGATGTAAAACAGGGCGAAGGGGAGAGAGACAATGGAAGATCAGGATGAGTAACTGGGGAGGGAGTGAAGAACTGTGGAGATGTGACAGGTGGAAATACATAACAAAATAGGTCTGATTTTGTGTCACCTCTTATTCTGTCTAAAGAAATTTCTGTCAGAAACTTGTGATCCTGTGGTATTCTTGACCTGGAAGTTCCTTTCAACAAATAGTGGATCTCGTAAAACCTACAGAACTTGACTCAAGTAAAGGGTGAAAACTTGCTTTTGGAATGTCTTGTTCAGCCATGCCATGTAGTTTTGGTTATATGGCTGGCTAGTATTTTTCTTAGGACCCTTTCTGTAGCTAGCATGGACTGTGTGAAATGAGCATAGTTAATAATGTTTATTTAGAAATTAAGCTATTACCTGAGTAAAAAATACTTTTATCAGTTGTTGCATCACTTAAAAACTATGATTCCTGAAGCAGGAAGAAAAAGGCTGCTCCCATGATTAAGGCCATGTACTCAAGAATGACAGTAAATGCAATATTAAAAATGTTACATAGCAAATACTGGCCAATGTGTCCTCAATGAGTTCAGTAGAAAGATGGTACGTAGTCAGAAAATGTTTATATCATTGTCAGCATAATAAGTATACAGAAAGGGCTGAGCTGACTTGCATAGATTTTTTTTCCTAATAATTGAGCAGTTATCATAGAAGCCCCACTGATAATCTTCCAGCTCTATTTCTGAAAATAATATATACGTAGCTACAGTGAACTTTTCAAGAGTAGACCATGTGTTTATAATCTATCATGTAAATGAAATAATAACATAAAAGATATTCTCATATGGAAAGTCCACTATTAATCTATCGACATGAAGATTTTAATCTCCCTTTTCCACTCCAGGAAATAAATAATAGGTTACTTAAGTTTCATTTCATTTCAAAAGCCTTAGATGCAAACAAGATGTATCAGTAAAACTTTTTAGTTAATGATTTCAGCATTTTGAATTTTTAAGTTGAACATAAAGAAGATATGGTAATAGAATATCCCTAGAAATAAAATGCCACAGAAGTATAAATTGGTAAATAAGGTAAAAGTCGTATTGAATAAACAGATAAAAGCTTATTTGTGTTTATTTGAATGAACAAAGAATGACTTTATTCTGAAAACGGGGATTTATTCCCTCTGTGAACAGTGGAGACACTGTCTTAAGGAGCGTTTTCTACCCACTTTTGTTGATCTATTACCTGTGTCAGTGGCACAACTGGTTGTTGTGATTTTTTGTACTGTACAGAGACACAGGGTTCTGCTGCCCCCATTCCCTTTGGGATTTTATAGGACTTATGCATTTCTTTTATTTACACAAGCAAATTGTTAATAATGTCATGAAGCTAGTTTCGAAATGAAAATAATTTCTAACTTACTTGGCTTGTAAAAATAATTTTTTTTATGAGCTGCTCTGTGAATGTGATCTCTGATTTTTACCTTTAATTTTCTTCTTTATATAGCCTATTGCATGTTTTCTTATTATATTTTTTGTTTTGTAATTGTATGTACAAAGTTCTCTTTGTTTCAAGCACAGTTTTATTTGACTGCGTATGTATATATCTCAAATATCTCTGCCTGTTTAAGTTTTCCATGTTGATATCCTCTATTAATCACATGCATTTCTTATTCTTGTTTTCTTCCTGCTTGCTTTTCTTCCATTCATGCATTTGTACCCTAAAATCTTGCAAACTCATTTTGTGACCTAAGAGCTCTGTGCATTCCCCTATTTTGTTCATGTGTCCTCATTAGCACAGAAAGGTGCTGCTGATGTACCAGCCTGTTTTAGATGCTGCATCCACTGCTTACAGATTCTGTACAGGCAAGAGAGGTTTCCTAACCAGAGGAGCCATGTGGAGCATCTGACAATGACCTTATTGTTTCTCTGTTCGCTCAAAGATCTCTGGAGGGGAATGTCCTACTGAAAGTTTGTTCAATTAAATTGAAAAATAGGCTTTGGAGGTGGACTGCATTTGTTCTGTGAGACACTGATGCAGGCTGCCCAGAGAAGTTGTAGCTGCCCCACCCCTGGCAATGTTCAAGGCCATGCTGGATGAGGTTTAGAGCAACCTGGTCTAGTGAAAGGTGTCCCTGCCTGTGGCATGGGTGTTGAAACTATATGATCTTTAAGGTCCCTTCAAACCCTAACTATTCCATGACTGTGGTATCTAAAAGCAGAACCCAGATCTTAAATCCCAGCAGAAAGATAGCTGCCACTTTGGGCCATGTGCAATTCTTGCTGTACTTGGCACCACCAAATAGAGGTGTCGTAGTTACAGCTGTCTTTCCAGGGAGGTTTGCAAGCTTGCATTTCCCATAGGTCTACACCTTGCATATACTTTCTTCTCCATCTCTCTGTGGTGCTTCAGACACTCTCAGTGCAGCAGCTCAGAGCAATGGATATTGTAGCACTGGATGACATCAAGGGAAGAAAGGAAAAATATGGAGATAGCAACACATATTTCTTCTCCCATCTCTCTGTCCACATTGATTTTGCTAAGGAGGCAAGAATCATAGAATCAGGTAGGTTGGAAAAGACTTTTAAGATCAAGTACAACCATCTCCAGGAGTGCCAAGACCACAACTATACCATATTACTGAGGGCCTCCCCTGCATGGTTTTTGAACACTTCCAGGGATGGGGCTTCCACCACTTTCCTGGGAAGCCTGTTCCAGTACCCAATTACCCTTTCTGGGAATAAATTTTTTGTAATATCCAGTCTAAACCTCCCTGGCACAGCTTGAGGCCATTACTTTTTAGTACAGGAGGTTTTAGATCTGATCAGGAAAAAGTGCTTTCAGAATTAGATGTGCATATGGATTGAATTTGTTTCACCTAGAAATTAAGGTTTACTACAGTGTTGATTTAGTAAAAAATCACTGTCTAACTTATGTGTGAACATGTATTACTATCAGATCCTGAATTACAAGTTAAATAGGTTTTTACTGTCAACATGAAAATCAATGTTTTGAGCTGAAGTTATTTCTTTATTTGTGGAAAAGTTTTGATTTTGCAGATTTTTCCTTGTGGCTATATTTTATTGTGTAGTACTGACTTCAGTACAAATGGCAAACCCAAAAACGTTCTTATATTCATTTGGAGTAGGTACTACTCCAATACAAAGTGATGTCATACTTTTGACTCTAACCATCTGTTCCCCTTTAAAAATAGGAACACTGAAGCTTTTACAACATGGGGGGTTTATTGCTGGTATCTCCTACTAGATATCATAGTGGGTTTGTGCCTTTCTTTGAGATTTTTTGGGGGTTTGTTTTGTTTTCTTTCTTTACCATTTCATACCCTCCCAACTTTTTCCATTTCTGTCTCCCTGATTTCATGTGCTAACTGTATAAATAACTACAACTGTTAGTTTTATGTGTATTTGGGCATGAAATGCATTTTGCAACAGTTTGCAAAAAAAATATGTCTTACTGCATGCCTGATTTGGATCCACAGGGGCAAAACTGCTCATAGCAGTTGGATATATCATCTGTGAAAACCACCTGCTGAATGCATTGCAAACCGTGCATGAAAACTCTGGCTTTTGTACAGAGTTTCTAAGGAAATTTTAGTTTTTGGGTTTTCCTTTTCTAAGAGTTGTATAGAAACTGAACTTTAAGTACCCTAGTCCTTTAGCTGATGAAAGATGGAGTAACCATAATTGTAGTACATAACAATGAGCTAAATTCTCCAAGAGGAGCTTTAGGTATGGAAAAATAAAATCCTTGTGGCCTATATTTAAACTGAAGAATTTAAATTTTAGTTTTCATCTCCATCCCCTACTCCAGTTCTTAAAGTTAGAATATTGTTATTTTTTATTAAGAGACCTTTTACCGTTGTTTGGCCTCCTCTTGAAGAACACAGCGCTTATTTAACTTAGTACTATGTATCTGAATGTAAGCAATCAAATTTTTTTAATGTAATGTTGTAAGTGAAGAATATTAACTGGAGTAGTAGTCTCTTAGTTGAAGATTAGTTCTATAGCAATAGTTTTATGACATTAATTTCAAACACTGCAGTTTTAGTGATAAAATAGCGTAAAAGGACATGAACCGTTTATCATCTGTACCATTAAAAGCTTTATTTATAAAAGCACAATAGAGTAATTGATAATATGAACGAAAAGTAAATATTATATTTAATCTTTACACTCAAGCATAAAGTTACAGCATCCACAAAGTGGCAGATGTGGCAGTTTGACTGTGTTAATTTATGTAACATGTCAACAACTTGCATCTGGAAGCATATGACAAAGAATTTCGAAACTGTGGGTATATCCATACAGATTATGAGAATCTTCAGTGGGGAAAGTAACCAATTACTTTGCAGAACAGGTTCTAGCTTTGATTAGGGTGGAATAGAGGAGGGGCTCAAAATTGTACTTTATGATTGTTGTTCTGTGGTGAAAGCTGAGTTCAGTTAAATCCTAATGTTCTTTCAACACAAATATGCTGTTTGACAGCCATGACTGGGTGTTGCTTGTGGGGGCTTGGGTTTCCTTTTCTAAGTAGAAGTGTTTGATCTTCTGTTGTACTGAAATGACCTCATGACTTGAAGCAGTCTCTGTTTCGACTCCCACAATTGCTATTATGAGCCAGAAGTTATTTTTGGGTTTACCTTTAAACACCTCCCCCTCATTTAGTTAATGCAAAATTCCATGCTTTAACTAAATATTATTTCAGGGAAAGGGAATCTTCATATTTTTGCTTCGGGGTTCTCATCAAACATGTGTTTTGCATTACTTTTGACTAAATATCTCTTTGACTGTTTTTGCTTGTGTTAAAAAATCAGGAACAAATTTAGCATGTAGTTTGTTTACTGCTTAACAATGAGGACCACTAAACAATTAGAAAGTTTGTCCTAGACTTCAGGCTGCAGATAATATCTCTAGCTTCCTTTTGATTTATTTTTTTTTTAATTTATTCAAAGCAGAGTTCAAGAACCCAAACTGAAAAAGAGCTGTCTATTGTGTCTGGGGCTTTAGATCTTGTAGAGATTGAGTTTATCAGACTTTTGCTGTTTGGCTTTTAAATGGCGTCACTTGTCTGTAGCCTGTAGGCCCAAACTGTGCAGCTGATTACTGTTTTATTTTGAAATGTGGGAATTGCATTAGGGATTTATGTTAATAATCATTTTCTGAATTAGAATTGTATTGTTACAGCCATTCTACTGGAGGAAACTATAGTGTTCACGCAGTTGACTGAAATGGGAATGAAATGCATAATAGAGATTAGTATAAAACTTGACATAAACCCTAGATTTAAGTAAAGCGAGACAAAATTGCTAGCTGCTGTGTACAAAACAGGCTGTTGCTGTTCTGCACCCATTCACCTGACAACTGTGTTCTTCCATGCACTTTTGGTGGTGTGGTTTGAAATTTTAAGATCAGAGATGCTATTTTTCACAGGGGCAGTGCATTTTTTGTGGGTTTTTTTTTTGTTTGGTTTGGTTTGTTTGTTTATTTTTCCCCCTCCCCTCTGATCACTGGCAAAATGTGACCATTATTAAATTATTATTCTCCTGTCCATCAACTCACTTTCAGAAGCAGCAGCTTCTTTTTCTTGCTTTTAGGCCACATTCCTTTTAGAGCACAGGACAGGGATTTATTAGGTCACTAAGTCTTGTTTATAGATTGTAGACCTGATCTTGGTAGCTTTCTGAGCTTTATTGCTGATGGGCAGTAGAAATAACAGCTTCACAATTTGAAGAGAATATGGAAAGTATATGGGTGCTGACACAATTAGAAATGGGGAGAGTACCTAGAACAGACTCCAGCTCATTTTTGCTCTTTAGGCTCCTAAGAGGGAACAGTTTAGTTCTTTTGGAAAGGTTAAGTTGTGGACCCTTCTTTGTTCCTAGGTACCTTCACATCTGAATGCAGCTGTAACACTGTTTTGGGGAACACCCCTTAATAAAGCCACGTTATCCTCTGTTTTCTTCTTTTGTTATGGCCAGTATAGTAGCCTACATCAGTTCCACTTCTTCATATTTGCCGAGTAATGAGTGACAAGAAATATGCAAGCTTACTCCGGATGAGCTCTTGCTGCTTTGTGCAACTATTGTTTTTTTTCTTGTAGTACTTTTGAATGGGTTTTTTTTGTTTTTTTTTGGGGTGTTTTTTTGGGGTGGTTTTTTTTTTTTTTTGGCCAACATTGGGGTATTGGGATAGTTTTCTTCTTCAAAAGAAAAAAAGGCCACAAAGGACTCTCTCTATATGTTGATGACAGCAACAAGCTTAAGTTATTCTATTATTGTGAAATGTTTCAGACTTGAACAAAAGCAATCATGGTTGGGACTGGAATTGACAGTTTCACCAGCGTTTTCCAAACTGAATTCAGTCTTGTCAGTGTTGAAGCAAACAGCTTTAAGAAGTTTTTGAACTTCTCAAGAGTTTTTTTTGAAGAGTTTACATTCCTTTTTAAATTTTCTACCCACTTCTTTTTTGTTAAGAATTTTCTTTCATAGAATGCAAGATATTTGTTTGGTGGTTGCTAGAAATGTACATTGCAACATAGTTGTTAGAAAGACCTGAGCCATGTGTTGCTACCCAAGATCTATTTTATAAACCCCTTGTAGCTGCAAAGAAGTAAATAGAAAATAGCTTCTTTTTACAATACAAAAATCTACCTCAGGTTTATATCAGTTCCAGGCTTAAATGAACTTAATGTTCTATTTAAAAATCATTTAGAGTTATGATAGCCTATTAGAAAGATAGTGCGGGATAGCATAATTGTAATTTCTGAATTAGGTTAGTTTTTCCATTGAATTCAGAAAATATGACTATCAATTGCCATTTCAGTCTATTTGACTTCAATTTGAAATTCTTCATAATATATTACATGGATTAGACAATTGCATGGGTTTTTTTTGGCTAATTTTTGCAAATAATGTCAGTGGCTGTGCCCTGAATGTAGGTCTTTAACTTGTGAATAATAGTTATACCATATTTGGTTTCTAATGTTCAAATTTTCAATTCATGAACATAATGCTGTGTTTTCATTTTGCTGTAACTAGTTAGTCATCTACGAGGAAAGAAGGATGAAATACCTTCATAGTCAATGGTGATAAAGGTTTAATGGAAGAGAAGAATGTCAATAAACTAGTTGACCATCTAACTGCAGTCCCAGTGGCAGAGTTCTGTGTCAGACTTTCACTATTTTTCTTCAGCTATTACTCAAACATCAATGTATCAAACCTGTGTCTGAAAACTGAAGTGAATCAAAGTTGGCCCCATGGCAGATATCTTGTGGGTGCTTTTTTTATTTGGTTTTGTGGTTTTTTTTTGGTTGTGGGTTTTGTTTTTTTGTTTTTTTGTGTTTTTTTTTTAAGATGTTACTTGTATTGTGATATTCTTTACTCTGGCTAATTCTCCTTTTTCTAGTCTCATTTCTACTAATTAATGTCTAAATCATTTTGCCAGGGAGGCTGTAGATGATACTGCACATTGGTGCTAAGATATGACCTGTGTAACTTCCTAACTCCAATGTGAAAAGAACTTAGTTCTAATTATCTGGATTTTCTTCTTTCCTCTAAACAACCCACAAAGGTTTGCTTCAGTGTGTATTGTACAATGTAAAATTCAGCAGCCTGAGTAGATTAAATATTAACTTCTTCCATCTACGTAATTGTTGTAGCCCTGCATTGAAAAGTATTTCATGTAGAATCATGTTTTGTATGTAAGGGTCTTTACCTGATACTACTTCCATCTCATACCAAAGATATAAAATTTAAAAGTTGAATTCAGAGACTTGTGGAAGACAGTCTGAAGTACTTGTTGCTTTTATGCCTGGAAAACAAATATGTACAATAAGTACATGTCAGTGACTAATTTTACCCCCCTACCGAAAGATGTTTTAATGGCTTGATTTTTATTTTGTTGTTTATTTTAAAAGCAAAAAAGCTTTGAGACCTTTTATGTTCCTTTAAAAATGATCAAAGAGCACCCCATTATGTACGTGGTTATTTTGCTTTTTAAATAAAATTCATCTTGGAGCCTACTACGTCAAACTTTCAAATAAAATACAAATTCTCACAGTTTTAGCTTACATAGAGATGGAAATCATTGTGTGGTTTTGGAAACCAAAGCAATTCCAAGATAGACACAATTGGAATTTTTTTATATGACAGCCTGTTTCGTACACTTAGTAACATCAGTGTGAAGTTGAAACTGTGCATCCTAATGAAGGAGGAAGTCTACAAGAACTTTGACAGTGACTCTTTTTAGGATTAAGATTCAAATAGGTGACATAGTTACACTTGCAGTGAATTTATGCAGCAGCACACTTAAAGAATAATAAAATTACTAATTTTTAGATGTTTATGTAAACTACAAGATACTATTTCTTGAATTTGTTATTAGTAATGCGAAATATCTTCTGCTTTTTCCTGCAGATTAATACTAATAGTTGGGTTTCTTTTGGCAGGTTGTCAAGTTGTTAAGTAACAAAAGATCTCAAGCTGTTGGAATATTAATGTCTAGCCTTCATTTAGACATGAGGGACATTCAGCATGGTAAGTCAAGTATTGTTCATTCTAGCTCAGATCACAACATTAATAATCTGGAAATGCTAGTAATTTCTATCTTCTGATATGTAAAATTAATGACAGTTCTTTTACACTCATATTTTTCTGAATATAGCTTGTTATAGCAACTTTTTCTCCATTCTAGTAACATATCTGCCTTTTACTGTATAGAAAATAAAACTATTTGCAGAATTACCATTTACAGTTTTTGGCATCAGTGTCCTGGGTTCAGCAGCAGCAGTCATTTTTCTCCTTCGTAGTAGCTGCTGCAATGCTGTGTTTTTGACTTTCGGCTTGGGAACAGAGCTGATAACACCAGTGTTTATAGCTATGGTTTAGAATGTTTTGGTCTGACGCGGACTTTCTGAGTCCCATGCTCTGCCAAGGAGGAGGGGAAGCTGGGAGGAAGCAGAAAGAGAGCACCTGACCCAAACTGACCAAAGAGGTATTCCATACCACAGTATGTCATGCCCAGGGTGTAAAAACAGCAGAGACCCGGAAGGGTGGGGGGTGCAGTGCTTGGTCAGGCAGGGTATAGGTGGTGAGCTCTTGTATTCTTTCCTTGTATTTGCCTTGTCATTATTATTCCTGGTGGTAGCAGCAGTGGTTTGTGTTATACCTTAGTTACTAAACTGTTCTTATCTCAACCTGTGGGAGTTGCATTC